>WNWK01006586.1:0-103973 GCA_009830355.1 Cherax destructor | reverse complement strand
ATTTGGTCTGGGAAGTCCTATGAGGCCTCAACTCTTCCTGGTCCTCCTGGGAGGTTTTGGCTTTTCGAATTTGGTCTGGGGGTCCTATGGGGCCTCAGCTCTTCCTGGTCCTCCTGGGGTTTTGGCTATTGAATTTGGTCTGGGGGTCCTATGGGGCCTCAACTCTTCCTGGTCCTCCTGGGGGTTTTGGCTATTCAATTTGGTCTGGGGTCCTATGGGGCCTCAACTCTTCCTGGTCCTCCTGGGGGGGGTTTTGGCTTTTCGAATTTGGTCTGGGGGGTCCTATGGGGGCCTCAACTCTTCCTGGTCCTCCTGGGGGTTTTGGCTTTCGAATTTGGTCTGGGGGTCCTATGGGGGCCTCAACTCTTCCTGGTCCTCCTGGGGGGGTTTTTGGCTATTCGAATTTGGTCTGGGGGTCCTATGGGGGCCTCAACTCTTCCTGGTCCTCCTGGGAGGGTTTTTGGCTATTCGAATTTGGTCTGGGGGGTCCTATGAGGGCCTCAACTCTTCCTGGTCCTCCTGGGGGGGTTTTTGGCTATTCGAATTTGGTCTGGGGGTCCTATGGGGGCCTCAACTCTTCCTGGTCCTCCTGAGGGTTTTGGCTATTCGAATTTGGTCTGGGGGTCCTATGGGGGCCTCAGCTCTTCCTGGTCCTCCTGGGGGTTTTGGCTTTCGAATTTGGTCTGGGGGTCCTATGGGGCCTCAACTCTTCCTGGTCCTCCTGGGGGGTTTTGGCTATTCGAATTTGGTCTGGGGTCTATGGGGCCTCAACTCTTCCTGGTCCTCCTGGGGGTTTTGGCTATTCGAGATTTGGTCTGGGGGTCCTATGGGGCCTCAACTCTTCCTGGTCCTCCTGGGGTTTTGGCTTTCGAATTTGGTCTGGGGGTCCTATGGGGGCCTCAACTCTTCCTGGTCCTCCTGGGGGTTTTGGCTTTCAATTTGGTCTGGGGTCTATGGGGGCCTCAACTCTTCCCTGGTCTCCTGGGGGGTTTTATAATTTGGTCTGGGGGTCTTGGGCCTCACTTTCTGTCCTCCTGGGGGTTTTGGCTATTCGAATTTGGTCTGGGGGTCCTTGGGGCCTCAACTCTTCTATCCTCCTGGAAGGTTGGCTTCGTTTGGTCTGGGGTCTTGGGGCCTCAACTCTTCCTGGTCCTCCTGGGGTTGGCTATTCGAATTGGTCGGGGTCTATGGGCCTCACTCTTCCTGGTCCTCCTGGGGGTTTTGGCTATTCGAATTGGCGGGGTCTATAGGGCCTCAACTCTTCCTAGTCCTCCTGGGGGTTTTGGCTATTAATTGGTCTGGGGCCTATGGGGCCTCAACTCTTCCTGGTCCTCTGGGTTTGGCTTTCGAATTTGGTCTGGGGGTCCTTGGGGCCTCAACTCTTCCTGGTCCTCCTGGGGTTTGGCTATTGATTTGGTGGGTCTAGTACTCTTCCTGGTCCTCTGGGGTTTGGCTTCAATTTGGTCTGGGGTCTGAGAAGAGCCAATGGTGACTGAGGTGGAAATGCATGAGGCTGTGCCTGGGACAGATTGTATTAGGACTGAGATGCTTCATACTGGTGGGAATATATTATACTTTTTGCTTAGAAAACCAATAAGTTGATGAATGAGTCACTTGTGCAACATCTTGGTGTCTTTATTGTGGAACTGTTTCTCCAGCCAGTGAATTCATCAGTCCATTATAGAGAACGGTGGAAAATGAAGAATTTGAGGCAATCAGTCCCTCAGCCTAGCAATGGGTTAATTCCATCGGTATTGATAAAAATACATCATCAGACAGGTGAGGTGAAGCAGTTGGAGGCCGCATCACCGGTGGGCAGAATCCACTAGTGGAAGTAGGTTATGCCTATAGGTTAGGCAAGCGTTGCTGTTCTTGTATCAAGATTGATAGACTGAATAAATCACCTCCAGGTTGAGGCACCGATTACCTCAAACTCCTTTTCAACTTCCATCATTCAACTTTGTATTGGACTGATGAAGCCAATGGCTGGCAAAACGTTTCCACAATAAAGATTCCCAAAGTGGTAATATAATTTTGAAGTGGTTGTTATATTTAATATAATCATAGATGAGTGTTACATGGGAAGCTTGATGCCTTTAAATAAGAGGGAAAATTGTGTACATGAAAGAGAAAGAATTATAGGGAATAATCTTGAGCATATCACGTGAAGTGATCAATAGAATTATTGTTCAAAGATATGTTTTATGTCATCATGGATCCCATGGTTCTTCTGTTCTTTTAAGTTGTCATTACACTTTAATCACTCATAATAAGTCATTCACCTTGACCTTGGTGCTGTCTACAATGTACTCCTCTAATCTTGCTTCAGTTTCTTGATATGTTTTATTAGATGTGAGTTGCAAGACTGTGCTGCATACTCCGCCATGGGTCTGAGAGATGTTTATTAGGTCATGAAAGATTCTTAGTTAATGAAAGCTAGTCTTAGATTCACTAAACTACCGTTCCCTGCATTGGTTATTCAGTTGTCAAAGTGAGCATCAAGTAATAAACTTGGCAGTATTTAAGACTCCGTTCTTATACTTCAGTTTCAGGTTGTTCCAGACTACGGAGCTGAACACTTCCAGGCTGAGGGACTAACCAAATCAAAAACTTGACTTCACTGCCACTCCTGCTACCACTGTATTTGACTGAAGAAATCAACTGTGTAGGCGACACGTTTCAATCGACTATAAAGATACCCAAGTGTTGCACATATGTCTTACTTTTCAATTAGCTGGGCATTTTGTTCATCCTTAGATCTTTTTCTTGCGTTATGCTTGCAGTCTCTTACTTGATATTGTTCCCCATTCCTCAACCTTCATAACCGTGCATTTGCTGGGACTGCAACCCAGTAGTCTTTTGTCAGCCAGTGATGAAGTTTGTCCAGGTCCATGTGTAACAGAACTTGTACCAATACCAATTCTCACGGAACTCCACTTGGTATATTTGCCCATACTGACACCTTATCTTTTTTCAATAAGGAAGTCTTTGATCTAATTTAACGCACTCTCTTATTGGTCAGTGTTGAAGACCCCGCTCAAGGCAGGAGAAATATCAGAGCTGGAACAAATATAGAGATCGTTTACTATCCGCAAAGAGCCAATAAAGCATTTATATTACTGAGAACTCTATATCAGCATCCGTGGCCCCAGATTATTCAACATCTTAACAAAAGATATGAAGTGTAGAAGTCTCCAAGGGAAAACTGGAAAAGTATCTTCACCAGGTGTTAGATCAACAAGTCTATGATATACATAAGAACATAAGAACATAAGAAAGGAGGAACACTGCAGCAGGCCTGGTGGCCCATACTAGGCAGGTGGGCCACCAGCAACAAAATCTTGGTTGTAATAATATTGGTAGAATTACCGACAATATGTTAAGTAAAAGGACACAAATGCAACTAATGTGACATTTTATTGTGGCAACGTTTCGCTCTCCAGGAGCTTTTTCATGCTCCTGGAGAGCGAAACGTTGCCACAATAAAATGTCACATTAGTTGCATTTGTGTCCTTTTACTTAACATCTTTGTTGACCAGCCAAACATCAGACGAGCCTGGCCAATAACCGGGCTCCGGGAGTAGAAAAAATATTGTAACACATCAAAGGTAAGGTATATTGATTGGTCCCTGGTCTCCAGAACCTTGTCACACCTACTCTTGAAACTGTGTCCAGAGTTTATGCTTCACTAAACTTATTCCACTTTTTTACCCTGTGGTTTATTTGTCTTGTAGCTTCTATCCATGATCTCCCGCCTTTGTGCTTCGAATCCTGTTTATTCTCTCTCTTTTCTGCGACTGTTAGATTTAATCTTTTAAGCCTCTCAGTTCTGAAAGCCGCCTAGTTGCTTACCTCTAAATATTTTCAACGTGCTCTAAGTTGCAGACTCTCTGCTGTTTCAGATCATTCTTAGAAAAAAGTCTTGATTCATGTCGTATGCAGTATCCTGAAGGATTCATTATGTTGGAATCTAAGGTCATTTCTAAGATAAACCCAGACGACATTTCGGTCCTGGACCATCGTGAGTTCGTGGGTTGATGAGGGTTACGGACACACAGAAATGTCGACCAGTTTCGCCTCAGGTTTGTGCGTTAGTTGTGAAACATTTTTGCTTATTTCTCAGAGTGAGTCGCTGTTCCATCAAGAAGCGCCGTGTTCACTCGACTTACCTACAAATCTCATGCATATAAACTGCCTCCTCTACCCTACCAGACCTCGTACTCTCTCCTATTCATTCTTCATTTTATCTCTGCCTCTCCCTAACATCCTCCTCCTCCTATCTTCTTCCTCCTGCTAGGTATGTAGGATCCTGGGTTATGGAACACCTACTGCGTACTCTGAAGGTGTTTATTCTTGAAAAGACAGCAGAGTCCGAGACATATAGGTGTTTATAAATAAGTATGTCTCGCATTCAGCAGACGGAGGATCAAGCCTACACAACGTCTTACGCAGAATGACGAACATTGGTTTAGTGCTTAACAAGAATTAAATTATGGCCTAGTCTACATCTGAGCCGAGGCCTACCCTCCAGTGTGACACCAGAGACTTTGACTCCAGTTTGTACATGAGCAATGTGAGAAAATATGTCTGTGAGAGTGGCTAGCGTTTTATATATATATACTATATATATATATATATATATATATATATATATATATATATATATATATATATTAACACATCGGCCGTCTCCCACCAAGGCAGGGTGGCCCGAAACAGAAAAACTTTCACCATCATTCACTCCGTCACTGTCTTACCAGAGGCGTGCTCACACTACAGTTATAAAACTGCAACATTAACACCCCTCCTTCAGAGTGCAGACACTGTACGTACTTCCTATCATATATATATATATATATATATATATATATATATATATATATATATATATATATATATATATATATGTGTGTGTGTGTGTGTGTGTGTGTGTGTGTGTGTGTGTGTACTCACCTATTTGTACTCACTTATTTGTGGTTGCAGGGGTCCACCTCCGGTGTAAATTGTGGGACCCATAGCCTCGGAGAAGTGAATAGAAAGGTTTCAAGGAAGAATATTTGGATTTCTTCATGAAGCCATTTCAATATTCCACTTCCCCTACCACACCATCTATTTATTCTTTTTTACCAATTGGTTTATTTTATTACATAATATGGTACAAAAGATTTAAGAGATACATTGTTGATATAAAGATGGCATATACAGTACACGAGGTGTGAGAGATACGTTTAGTACATATTGTTACATGTTTGTCACTGATTATAATGCGAAAATCTCATCCAGCTCCTCAGAGCTGGGGCGCGTGCCCAAAATACAGCAGGCATTACCCCTCTGAACAGCAGCGCTGAGTCGCTGGAACAGAAAACTAGCTGTCCTGGGATCCCTAGTTACCCTGATGAGTCTTTTGCCTAGCTCCTTAAGGAACTTAAATGCACTCTTTCCCCATGAGCCAAGGGTCTCCGAGCCTATGGAAACATACATATAACGATGGGCAAGTTCGTCGTATATTCTAGATTTTTGGGACTCACTGAAGCTGGCAGCTGCCCCTCCTTCCTTCCTGGTGTATTGGAGATAGGTATCAGCCAAGGTAGATGCACATGTGTAGTCCCACACCACCTGCTTGCCGTCTGTCCAGGCTTGAAGGGTGATACCATCTGGACGCTTTTGGCTGCCATCAGATCTGCATAGTTGGGGTGGCTTCCTTACTGCTGGGCATCCGGCTGTTGTGAGGCTCATCTTGATAATGTTATTAATCTCTTCATGTCTTGCAATCTTTCCCTTGGATTTACAGCACAGAAGACCATGGTACCCGAATCGGTCTGCTGTTTCACTGCTACAAATACACCTGTGTTAGGAGAGAATAGGGGCGGCAAGTCGAAGGGCAACACCAATTCGGATGGTCCATGGGTCGAGGCGTGTGCCAAGGCTGGAGTTGGGAATAGCCAACAGAAAGTCCCCTGCATGAGGAGCTCTCACTGTCAGGAGGCGGGCTCTATCCTTCTCTGACACACTCTGAAGCATTTAGGCTATATTCTCCATTATTAGGCCATTCCAGTGCGACTGTTTGTAGTTGTTGGGAGAAGCAGGTCTGGTTTCAGAGCCCATTAGATTATCCCAGATCATGGCTCCGTCAACGAACTTTTGGTCCTGGACTCCAATCTTGTCCCTAAGATGTTCAGGGAGAATCGCTGCTACAAGCCCTCTGGATGCAACACTTGAGGACAGAAAAGCAGGTAAAGCAATATGTGATGACTTGCGGACACCAATGCCTCCTAGTCTGACTGGGAGTGTAGCTTGGTCCCACTGCCCATCTTCTAGAGTAAGGTTAAGTACTTTAGTAAAAATCTGCCTCAGGATACTGTCATATTCGCGCAGTATAGTGTTATCATATGAAGGAGCACATCTTAGGAAATATGTCAACTTGGGCAGACTCAAGTATTTTGTAAGAAGGTACAAGGCATCATGGGTGTCAAAGATTGCCTATTCGTTGTTCCATTCTCCTCAATTCTTTCAGTTTCTTCCAGAGAATTGTGTCAATGGCATCGCTTCCCAGAGGTGCTCCAAGCAAGACACTATTAGTAGGGGCAATGACTGATGCTCCTGGTAGTTTTGATATCACTGCATCTATCACTTGTTGATTGACTGAGATGATTTCACATTTGGATGGATTCAGGATGAGACCCATTTCCTGTCCCCGTGTCATCACCTGTGTAAGATCATCTAGAAGAGACTCTTTTGTACCTGCTAGTGTGCCATTCACAAATAACCCGCATATAAAAGAGAGGAGCTTACGACGACGTTTCGGTCCGACTTGGACCATTTACAAAGTCGGTCCAAGTTGGACCGAAACGTTGTCGTAAGCACCTCTCTTGTATGTGCGGGTTATTTGTGTATTGTTCCAGTCACGGTATTGTGCCTTTTTTTGTTATAGTGTGCCATCACACAGGAACCAGATGTTTTGCTCACTGGTCAGGCTGACTGTGATTTCCCTAACATGAGCATTGATTCCTTGCTGTATCCAGCTGAAACAAAGGGAAGATATATATATATATATATATATATATATATATATATATATATATATATATATATATATATATATATATATATATATATATATATATATATATATATATATATATATATAATTTTTCTCACATTTGAGAAAATGACATCGCTGTGAATTTTGAAGTTAAGATCCTTTGACACTGTCACTCCTAAGTTCTTCATAATAGTTTTTTTTTCACTCTATTGTCTGGTTAGAATTTGTCTTATACTCCGTTCTAGTGAATATATCAAATACAGCCATAATGACAATCGTGATATTGATCGACTTTGAACCTAAGAAACCATATTACAACAATTTAAAGTGTCTTGAGACTAGTTAGCAGTGGTGACTCAGAGAGTTGTGGATGAAGATCTCTACTGGGGATGTTAAGCTCATGGTCTACCACCAGTTCTTGGGTTGATTTATGACTGCATGTGGTCAGAATCTTCCACACAAAGCATACATTTGCTGGGGCTAAAAAAACAAAACAAAAAATAGCTAACTCTCTGAGTTCAGTACATCAGGTGGTCAGCGGGGTTTAATTACATAGGGCACTGGAACCCTCTGTAATCACAGGCTCCATGGCTGTAATTTCTCTTCTAAAACATTGTACATTATTCCTTGTTATAGCAGGAAAATTGCTTGGAAAAGTCATTAGCTAAACGAATAAATCCGAGAATAAATATACTTTTTATTTGCATCAGTCTATTTGCGCATAAAGTTTCATATATATATATATATATATATATATATATATATATATATATATATATATATATATATATATATATATATATATATATATATATATATATATATATACATATATGAATCTTTTGAATCATTCACCAACCTGCGGAAGGCCAGAGTTAGACCCACGACACATTGTCCCGCCTCAAGAGACAACACAACGTACGTGTCACCTTATCCACTCAGCCATCGATCCTACAAAAATCACCCACCCAGCAGAGCTAGGTGTTTTTCGTGATCCGAGGACACTCGTGTCAGTGGTATGCTCATGGATTAATTTCAGCCTCCTTCTGTTTGAATACCCGCCTCCACAAACAATCTATATAGCAATAAAACCACGAAACAAGTGTTTTTTTAATCATTTACCAAACTGCGGCAGGCCAGCGTTCGACCCCACGACACATTGTCCCACCTCAAGAGGCCACACAATGTACATGTCACCTTACCAACTTAGCCATCGATCTTACAAACAACATGAGTCTAGCGAACTAAGCTTGTTTCATGTTGCGAGGACACTCGTGTCAGTGGTATGCTCAAGGATTAATTTCAGCCTCTTCCTGTTTGATTACCCGCCTCCACAAGCAGTCTATATTGTAATGAAACCACGAAACAAGTGGTTTTGAATCATTTACCAAACAGCAGCAGGCCAGGATGCGACCCCACGCGTCCAGCGAGGCGGGACATCACTCCCTCCATGGTGGTCCAGTGGAGAGAGTGATGCGTAATTTGTTCAGTTCACACAGAGCTGGGCAGGGGAACGCAGGGTCGAGTCCTTGGCAAGCCGCAGTTCTGTTAATGATTCAAAATCACTTGTTTCGTGATTTCATTGATATATATATATATATATATATATATATATTCATGTGTCGAATCGGTAAAACTGGTCAATTAGCCAAAACTCATTTAAAATTAAGTCCTTTCTAAAATTTCCTCATACTTTAAAGATACAAATTTTTTATTTATTTTAATGTAAAAAATCAATAATTTTGTAACAAAATAATCCTAGAACACTTACTTAACCTTATTAAAACAAGCGCAATTTAATTTAACCTAATCCATCTTAATAGTATATTTTAGATAAGTTTATAATAATTTGATAATAAACAAACACAATGAAATATATTTTTTTCACTAGGTTCAGAATGATTTTTGCGAAATTATTGCATACACAAATTTTTGCTTGCCTTATTCGGCAAGAAGAACGTTGCTATTTAATACAAAATAGCAAGTTTTACCTATTCTGCACGACATAAATATATACAAAACAAACACACCGGAAGTTGAATGATAGGTCTAGGCCTTTCGTGTTGCAATCAACACATCATCAGGAGCTCGCAATTTTGCAGAAATGAGTAGTAACTCCAAATAGATTGGGTCTGGGGAACGTTGTAGCTCGAATGAGGTAAGGAGGCAGAAGACACCAGGTAGACCAGTTGCCCCAGGTAGACCAGTTGCCCCAGGTAGACCAGTTGCCCCAGGCAGACCAGTGCCCCAGGCAGACCAGTTGCCCCAGGCAGACCAGTTGCCCCAGGCAGATCAGTTGCCCCAGGCAGACCCAAGCAAACCAGTTGCCCCAGGCAGACCCAAGCAAACCAGTTGCCCCAGGCAGACCCGTGCCCCGGGCAGACAAGTTGCCCCAGGGAAACCAGTGCCCCAGGCACATCAGTTGCCCCAGGCAGACTATTACAAATGAAGAAGCATTTGTAATAAACGACTGTTTGGGATACTAAGTAAAATCTCATTTTTCAGATTTTTATTATATTAAATATATATTATTAATATAAAAGCATATAATCTGAATAAAAACATAATCTAATAATCTGTGTAAAAACCTATTTACACAAAATCAGAGTACCAGATAAAAGTCACAAATAAAATCATACTTTGAGCAATGTCAAGTCGCTGCCGTCTACAAGTGTCACGCAGGACACTACCACACCTTGTCATGATACTCCTTCTCCACCGTGTCCTCAGACACCCTTGTCTCTGTCTTATGGCACCTACGGGGTTCCACGACACCCGTACCATAAAGACTCAATCGCTGTGTCACACGACACCTTCTCTGTGCCACATGGCACGCCCCCTGTATCATGAACTCTCTCATAAAGCCTTTACACCGGCGTTATGACACACCCCAAATACACGACTCAACCTGTGTCGTGCTACCGTCACAAACTCTCTGGATACATCACTAAAACCCTTACACTCCGGTTAACAATCTCCGGGTAAACAATCTCAGGTACATCGTCGCAGGTACATCGTCGCAGGTACATCGTCACAGGTATATCGTCGCAGGTACATCGTCGCAGGTACATCGTCGCAGGTACATCGTCGCAGGTACATCGTCGCAGGTACATCGTCGCAGGTACATCGTCGCAGGTACATCGTCGCAGATACATCGTCGCAGGTACATCGTCGCAGGTACATAGTAGATTCTGGTGACCTTGCCGCTCTCCTTGTTGTAGGCTATCACCAGCACCACACAGCATGAGTCTGCAACTCTCACGCAGGTCTGACTGGCGAACTCCAGTAGTATGTCAGGGAGCTTGTCACCAGCACCACACTGCAACTCTCATACAGGTCTGACTGACGAACTCCAGTAGTATATCAGTGAGCTGGTGGACTCTCCAATGTTGAATAGGGGAGAGTCTCGATGACACTGTCAGTCAAGCCGGCCCGGCAGTCAACCATCAGGTCTGATGACGTAACCCCTTGACTGCTGGCCGGTGAGGTAATTACCTAACTACCATTGTTAGGTAAGGGGCCGTAACACAGACCCAAGCAGACCAGGGCCCCAGGCAGACCAGGGCCCCAGGCAGACCAGTGCCCCAGGCAGACCAGTGTCCTAGGCAGACCAGTGCCCCAGGCAGACCAGTACCTCAGGCAGACCAGTGCCCCAGGCAGACCAGTGTCCTAGACAGACCAGTGCCCCAGGCAGACCAGTACCTCAGGCAGACCAGTGGCAAGTGCTGGAAAGATGGAGTATTAAAACATTAGAAGACAGGCGGCCCACAAGCACTGATAATGTAGTAGAGACTTAGCAAAACTAACATTAATGACATGACAATTATCAAAAATTTGGTCAGACTTCCATACAATATAAAACTTTAAATTCTGAATATAGACATTTCTGGCAATTTTCTTAGAAAAGATCCACATTAAGAAAACGGGTGTACGGCCGAGTCACTTAAAACAAAAGGAAGACATCTATAGTTTATCCAGTGGGAGACATATATAGTGTATCTGTCCCACCAAACTCTTGAGCAGACACTAGTCTAACACAAGAAAGCAGGAAAACAGGTCTTAATTCCTTGGTTAAGGTCTGTTTTCCTGTTTTCTTGTGTTAGACCAGTGTCTGCTCAAGAGTTGAGTGTGATAGATAAACTATAACCGCTTCCTTTATGATAAACTATAGATGTCTCCATTTCGTTTTAAGTGAGTCGGACGTAACCCCATTTTCAGATTATTTTTTTTTTTTTTTTTTCATCATCCAACAGAGAAGCTCCCCATACTCATACTCCAGACCCATGCCTCTCCGACCAAGAAAAACCGTCAGGTAAACCCACTCAAACCCCTTACAAAAAGATTAACCCCTATAATCAAAACCCTTCCCCCCACTTGAAAAGCCACCCCCTGCGTCATTAGTCATCCCAACCCCTCCATGCACACATACCTAAACCCCTTATCTCCCCACAACCGCTAAAATTACCTTGATAATTAAAATCCCCTCTCCCACTATGACCCAACAGACACACCTCCCCACCTAGAACTACACCCTAATACACATCCAAAACTCCACGCTCACTCGTCATACCTTAACCAGGATGAGCTTACCCTCCTACCACGTCAAGCCCCCTTCTACGTCTACAATACATCCCGCAAAACCATGTTCCTATACTCATCAGAAAATGCAGACCCATTTACTCCCATACACCACCCGATTCCTGCATTTACTCCTATACATTGTGCCCCCATAGCTCTAATCCTTTCCCACCCCTGCTCCCTCAGTCTCCAGGACACATACACGAAATCCACCATTAAATACCATAAACCCCTGCTTCTCTATCACCCACCCTCGTATATCCATACTCATAGCCCTCAGTACTGAAATACCCCCACCCCCATTTTCCTCAACACCCTGCCTATCCATTCTCTCACCACCCCCAGTTCCTCACAAAATATATAGCATGCATCACTGTTTCTTGCGACCCACATCTTTACAGCACCCATCTTGAACAATGCCCATCCGACATAACAATGCCTTATCTGCCACCACCCCATGTAGAAACCTATACATTAATTCCTATCCCCAGCCCTAATCCTCATACCTTTCAAACCCTCCAGATCAATCCCCAATCATACATAGGGTATTCAGCCACCCTCCAATCCCATCCTTCCCCACACGCGACCTCCAAAACACTAGCCTTCACTTTGCACCCTCCTCACAATCACCAAATGCCGCAATATATCCCAACACGTCCCCAACGATACACCCCCACCATCTGCGCACCTCCCGCTCCACCGCTCCCACAGTAGCCCCTCAGTGCCTCCCAGCCGCACCATACACCGTTTCACAAACAAACACATCAACCTCCTTTCCACCCAAATAAGCCCCAACCCCTAACTCCACTCTCTTCCTAACCACCTCCTTCCTCAACCAGTGTTTACCGAAAGCCCAAATGTACTAAAACCCTCACCTCCAACCCTCTCACATTTTCCTGCATCAGAGGGTAAACCACTGCCACGTGCCCAGTCTACTGTAGATCAGCACGTTCACCGCTATCACCCTCTGATGCAAGGAAAGATCCCCCGCCTCCAACTCGTCAACCTATCTAGCGCTAGTTGCACCACCCTCCCAGAGTTCACCCTCCTGGCCTCCATACTGTCACCCATATACATAATACCACAAATTTTCAGACTATCCACAATAATCCACCCATATCTCTCAGCCAATCTACCTCCAATCCATGCCCCTACCTCCAACAAACGCGATTTCGCCCCATTAATTCTCATACCCGTAGCTGCACAAAACACCCTTAGAGCCCCTCAATAATCTTCAATCCCTCTTCCATTCTCACCAGCACCGTGGTATCGTCCACGTACCCACTATATCATTTATTCCCCTCCCTCCCTGTATCCCACCTACCCCACATTCTTCACAATCATCCTGTAAAGGGATCTTGCATGCACGCGAACAATATCTGGGATAATGGACATCCCTGTCGCAAACCCCTATCCATTCGTACCACCCTTCCCAATTTCCCATTCACCTGCAGGGCACAGTAGCCCCTACGCCGTCTCTACCCACCTAACTACCTCTCCCCAAAACCCCCTGTTTCCTCATGATTGCATACAGCATCCCTCTCTCCACACTATCATATGCCCTTCCCAGTCCAACCTAACTCCTCCCCAGCCCTCTATAAATCCCTATGCGTTCATGCCCCTCAATCAAAACCCTCCCTGGTATCCTCGCCTTTCCCTATCACCTTTTTGCAATACTCTTTTCAATCTGTTCCAAAACCCTCCCAAAGATTTTATAATCTGTATCATCATTACCAGGTCTATATCTCACCAAAGTTCTTTGATTACTCTTAACAATACTGCACCATGCCTGCCCCCCCCATTCTCCACCTACTTTCATGCAATTCATCAAGGCCACCATACTTCCCTTAACACATCCCAAACCCATAATCATTCACCATAATCCTACCAGGCGCTCTTCCCTACTCATTCCATTCACCGCTCCTCACCTCCTCCTCTGTTATTTCTCCTCCAGACACAACCTGTCCTTGTCCCCAAAACCCCTACCACACCTCCCCTACAATCTCACCTTCCTCCTGCTCCCCACCTCTGCTCCGCAAATACGCCCCAAACCACTTATCTACGTAAACCCCCATTCAGTCGTCCGTAAACGTTGACCCTATTGAATCCTTCCCAAATCCTCCTCCATCCAGGTAGTCTATCGTCATAGCCTCTCTGCGCCCTACACCTGCCCACAACATACCGCGATGATCTGTCACCCCATAAAACATCATCCATACCCGCTTTCACTCTGCACGCATCAAACCTCTCATTTTGCAAATCCCTCAGTCTTTCTTTCAAACCTTGAATCCATCCGTCACCCACTCCTCCACGCTCATAACAACCTTGCAACAACCCCCTCAAGATATTTTGTAGACCATACCTCCAGCACACCTCCTCTCGCCCAGCTTCGATAATATTCCCTAATTCCTATTTTGCACAGCTCTCCCACCATTCCACCAAATCATTATTATCCCCCCCCTTTGCTCCCACAATGACCCCCACCACCTCTTAAAATCATCCCCCTACCCATTCCAGTCAATAATCTCCATTCAGCTTCCAATAACTCTGATACCCTAATCTTCCAACATCTGCCAGAACACCCCATGATCCAGAATCCCACATCAAAAGTCTGCACCCTCCCTACAACCACCCTCCCCGTCACATATACCCTATCCAAGGTGGCATATCCCTTCCTAACAAAGTATGCGCCTACAAAAACCCCCTACTACGTCCCTAAAACCTGCACTACTCAATAAACCCCTCACGCCCCCAACTCACCCACTCCCTAGGTTCCACATCCCTTTTCTAATTACACTATTAAAATCCTCCCAATATTGCCACGCCGGCAAACCTCCCAATGCCCCCACCATGTAATCTTTAAAAATAAATTTCACTTTCGAGAAGCCTCCGCGGCATATAAACCCTAGAAACAAACCTCACCCCCAATCCCCCCCTTACCACCCTGCCCCCACTCCCCACGCGTAGAACAAAGGGGCTTGACGGCAATGACCACTGCCACACCCCCTTTAATTTCCCCTGAAGACCCTGCATACACCTCATATCCCTGCAAACATAATTCACGTCCACATCTATAATTGCTTGTAGGAACCCCACTTGCACACTATCCCCGTCTCAAAGTTCCCCACCCACCGCGCTGCCTGCCTCAACCCATTAACATTAATAGTTAGACACTGGAATATAAATGAGTGGGTTTACCTTTCGACCTCTGCACGGACTGTACATTATCCTTCCTTTACCACCCCCTTGCCCACACTTTTGCTGCCCATAGCAGCATCCTTACCATCATCTCTTGCCAACTCCCTCCCCTGTCATTCCCTTCACTTCACCAAAGGCTTCTGTGACCTCTCTGGGCCGGTGTCAAGATATCATCATGATCTTCGACCGTGCCAGATCGCTTCCGCGACCCGCTCCCCACATCCATCATGTCCCCACTATCACTCTGATGCACCTCCACATTGCGCACTCACGCACCAATGCTGCCTCAGGATCTCCTGCCCCGAGTCAATCCCAACTCGTGCCTCCCACCAAATCTGCCCCATCCCCAACCATGCAACACCTGTAATGGATCATCCAGTAATCCCTGAATCACTTCCCCAGAGGCACATCCATGCCTTCCTCTATCACAGGTACTTCCTCAACCTCCTTTTCATTCACCTCTCTCCAAAGTAGGTCTGATGGGTGGCACGGTTCTGCCCACCCTCCACTATTTCACTCCAGCTCCTGGTCCTTGCTGTCCCTCATCACCAGCAGTCCCCTCATACTTCCCGTGGTTCTGTCGGGATCTTGCGTTCAGCGGTTCGTTGAGCACCTCTCCGCAAACAATTCGCTGCTACATGATCAAAATTCCCACATATCCTGCACGTCCTCCTTGTCCTGCGTAAGTCACGTACACTTGCGTACTAACTCAGCCATAATGATGTAAGATGGAATGGGCCCAACGACATCTTTAAGGTGAAAGATACTCAGGAAGACCCTCCATGGGTCCCACCTCCACTTTCCTGCCTTGCCAGATGTTTCTGTCCCATACCGTGAACATGTCCACATCCATTTGATCTGCCTCAAAAGGCACATTCTTACCTTTACCCATGTGTAGGTGCGCGACACTTTAATCGCACCTGCAATGTCGCATTGACCGTGTAGACGTTGTCCCGATGCGTCTACCAATGTCTCATATGTTGCGCTGTTAACAACTTCACAAAGATCCTGTTCATGCCATTTAGTGCCATCCATAAGTTTCTCCATATCAATGTTGTATATATCACGAAGAATAGTAGGTATTACTGTAGCCCAAAAGCAGGTTGGATTACTCCTGTAACCATGTCTATGCAGGCGGTGATGGTCTGCCCACCGCCGCCATGACAGTGAAAATAAAGTTGCCCAGTTTTCACCAGGGCCAGAGACCAGAGTAGCACACCTTCTCTGAGGCTGGGTGATGAATTTTTCAGATTATTACCGATTTTCCTAAGACAAATGCCAGATATATCTAAATTCAAAATTTGAATTCTTTTATATCTGATCGAAGTCTAGTAAATTTTTGTTGTAATTGTCATGTCACTAATGTTATGTTTGCTACGTTATCAGTGCTTGTGCGTTGGCTGTCTTCTAATGCTTTAAATGCTTTTGTGTTTCTAGCACTAGGCACTGGTCTACCTGGGGCACTGGTTTGCCTGGGGCACTGGTTTGCCTGGGGCACTGGTCTGCTTGGGGCACTGGTCTACCTGGGGCACTGGTTTGCCTGGGGCACTGGTCTGCTTGGGGCACTAGTCTGCCTGGGGCAATGGTCTGCTTGGGGCACTAGTCTGCCTGGGGCACTGGTCTGCTTGGGGCACTAGTCTGCCTGGGGCACTGGTCTGCTTGGGGCACTGGTTTGCCTGGGGCACTGGTTTGCCTGGGGCACTGGTCTGCTTGGGGCACTGGTTTGCCTGGGGCACTGGCCTGCTTGAGGCACTAGTCTGCCTGGGGCACTGGTCTGCCTGGGGCACTAGTCTGCCTGGGGCACTGGTCTGCTTGGGGCACTAGTCTGCCTGGGGCACTGGTCTGCTTGGGGCACTGGTCTACCTGGGGCACTGGTTTGCCTGGGGCACTGGTCTGCCTGGGGCACTAGTCTACCTGGGGCACTGGTCTGCCTGGGGCACTGGTCTGCCTGGGGCACTAGTCTGCCTGGAGTCTCCTGCCTCTCTGCTTCATTGGAGCTGCAACGTTACCCAGAACTAATCTGTTTGGTCTTCCTATTCACTTCTGCAACATTGCAAGCTCCTGATGATGCGTTGATTGCAACAAGAAAGGTCTAGATGTATCATTTAACTCCCCTGTGTTTGTTTTGCTTCTTGAAACGATTTTTCAATACTACCGTGTCAAAGATATACCTGCAATTGTTTTACAATTATACGCGGGTTAAAAGTTATGTCTTGTTAACTTTACTTAGACTTAGGTCCTTACTCATGCATGTATATACACACTCATCTGAGTTTTCTTCTGTTTCCTTAATAATTTCTTGTTCCTCTTACCTGCATGGGGAAGTGGAAAAGAATACTTTCTCCATAAGCCATGCATGTCGTAAGTGGCGACTAAAATACCGGGAGCAAGGGTCTAGTAACTCTTTCTCCTGTATACAATGCTAAATTTAAAAAGAGAAACTTTAGTTTTTCTTTTTAAGTCACTCTGCCTCCGTGGGATCTCTGGCCGACGGAGACTCGAACCTACGAACCTCATGACAAGGTACGCAGTGGTTTGCCGACCGTACCACACTGGTCCAATACCTTGGCATCCAGCTCACACTGGAAAAATCTCTAGTTGTGTCGATGCATGCAGGGGATGAGATGAAAAGCTGTAAGACACCTGCCTGAAAGCTGGCTGCCTTGGATCAACGTCTAGCGTGAGCTGGATGCCAAGGTATTGGACCAGTGTGGTACGGTCGGCAAACACTGAGTACCTTGTCATGAGGTTCGTAGGTTCGAGTCTCCGTCGGCCAGAGATCAGTGTTTATATATATATATATATATATATATATATATATATATATATATATATATATATATATATATATATCGAGGTTCTCCCAGGAGCTGTTTGAATATTGACTTCTCCTACCACACCCTGTATTCTATATTCTATGTGGACTTTATTTAACGACAAAATACATTGACAAAAATACAATAGGGAGTAGAACAACGTAAATAACGTCTCAGATCCAGCATCTCGAATACTTTGTCCAGCTCCCCGGCGGTGGGCCGCGTGCCCAGAATGCTGCAGGCATTTCCCCTCTTTATCTCAACACTGATTCTCTGGAAGAGGAAGCTGGCCGCTCTGTGATCCTTAGTTTCTGTGATGAGATTTTCACCCAGCTCTTTGAGGAACTTTAGAGCACACTTTTCCCATGTTCCAAGGGTCTCTGACCCTATTGGGATGAAGTTATAGCAAGGGGGCAGGCCTTCATATTTGTGGATCTTCTGGGTCTCCCTGTAACAGGCAGCTCCACCCCCTTCATCTTCAGAGTATGGCAAGTAGGTGTCTGCCAAAGTGGTGGCACAAGTGTAGTTCCTGTTCACCTTACACCTGATGTCTCTGTTCACCTTACACCTGATGTCTCTGTTCACCTTACACCTGCTGCCACTGTTCACCTTACACCTGCTGTTCCTGTCCACCTTACACCTGTGGTCCCTGTTCACCTTACACCTGCTGTCCATGTTCACCTTACACCTGCTGTCACTGTTCACCTTACACCTGCTGTCCCTGTTCACCTTACACCTGATGTCTCTGTTCACCTTACACCTGATGTCTCTGTTCACCTTACACCTGCTTTCACTGTTCACCTTACACCTGCTGTCCCTGTTCACCTTACACCTGTGGTCCCTGTTCACCTTACACCTGCTGTCCCTGTTCACCTTACACCTGCTGTCCCTGTTCACCTTACACCTGCTGTCCCTGTTCACCTTACACCTGCTGTCCCTGTTCACCTTACACCTGCTGTCACTGTTCACCTTACACCTACTGTCACTGTTCACTTTACACCTGCAGTCTCTGTTCACATTACACCTGCTGTCCCTGTTCACCTTACACCTACTGTCACTGTTCACTTTACACCTGCAGTCTCTGTTCACCTTACACCTGCTGTCACTGTTCACCTTACACCTGCTGTCCCTGTTCACCTTACACCTGCTGTCACTGTTCACTTTACACCTGCAGTCTCTGTTCACCTTACACCTGCTGTCACTGTTCACCTTACACCTGCTTTCACTGTTCACCTTACACCTGCTTTCACTGTTCACCTTACACCTGCTGTCACTGTTCACCTTACACCTGCTGTCAAAGTTCACCATCTAGCACTATCTTCACTACTCATCATCTGCCCTATCTTCACTCAACTGCACTATCTTCACTACTCATCATCTGCACTATCTTCACTACTCACCATCTAGCACTATCTTCACTACTCATCATCTGTACTATCTTCACTACTCATCATCTGTACTATCTTCACTCATCTGCACTATCTTCACTACTCACCATCTAGCACTATCTTCACTACTCATCATCTGCACTCTCTTCACTACTCAACATCTGCACTATCTTCACTACTCACCATCTAGCACTATCTTCACTACTCATCATCTGTACTATCTTCACTACTCATCATCTGTACTATCTTCACTACTCACCATCTAGCACTATCTTCACTACTCACCATTAGCACTATCTTCACTACTCATCATCTGCACTCTCTTCATTACTCATCATCTGCACTATCTTCACTACTCACCATCTAGCACTATCTTCACTACTCATCATCTGCCCTATCTTCACTCAACTGCACTATCTTCACTACTCATCATCTGCACTATCTTCACTACTCACCATCTAGCACTATCTTCACTACTCATCATCTGTACTATCTTCACTACTCATCATCTGTACTATCTTCACTCATCTGCACTATCTTCACTACTCACCATCTAGCACTATCTTCACTACTCATCATCTGCACTCTCTTCACTACTCAACATCTGCACTATCTTCACTACTCACCATCTAGCACTATCTTCACTACTCATCATCTGTACTATCTTCACTACTCATCATCTGTACTATCTTCACTACTCACCATCTAGCACTATCTTCACTACTCACCATTAGCACTATCTTCACTACTCATCATCTGCACTCTCTTCATTACTCATCATCTGCACTATCTTCACTACTCACCATCTAGCACTATCTTCACTACTCACCATCTAGCACTATCTTCACTACTCATCATCTGTACTATCTTCACTACTCATCATCTGTACTATCTTCACTCATCTGCACTATCTTCACTACTCATCATCTGCACTATCTTCACTACTCATCATCTGCACTATCTTCACTATTCTTCATCCGCATTATCTTCACTAATCATCTTCACTACTCATCATCAGCACTATCTTCATTACTCACCCTCTAGCACTATCTTCACTACTCATCATCTGCACTATCTTCACTACACATCATCTGCACTATCTTCACTACTCATCATCTGCACTATCTTCACTACTCATCATCTGCACTATCTTCACTACTCATCATCTGCACTATCTTCACTATTCTTCATCCGCATTATCTTCACTAATCATCTTCACTACTCATCATCAGCACTATCTTCATTACTCACCCTCTAGCACTATCTTCACTACTCATCATCTGCACTATCTTCATTACTCACCCTCTAGCACTATCTTCACTACTCATCATCTGTACTATCTTCACTACTCATCATCTGTACTATCTTCACTCATCTGCACTATCTTCACTACTCACCATCTAGCACTATCTTCACTACTCATCATCAGCACTATCTTCATTACTCACCCTCTAGCACTATCTTCACTACTCATCATCTGCACTATCTTCATTACTCACCATCTAGCACTATCTTCACTACTCATCATCTGTACTATCTTCACTACTCATCATCTGTACTATCTTCACTCATCTGCACTATCTTCACTACTCATCCTCACTATATTTAGTATTGATAACATATAACTTACTTAGTCCTATTTCTTAACTTCAAGTTACTATTCCAACTTCACTAAATTTACTACATATAACATATGATAATTTAATTGATCCTTTATTTTCAGTCACATTAGTAAGTTTTGTTTCTTTGATTAATTCCATCCTCACTAACTTTATTACTTATAACATATTATAAGTAGCTTTAGTAGTCTCAATCCTTGATATTCATTAAGATTTGAAAAGTTGTTTTCGTATTTTGCAAATATGCCAAAATATATGCGATATTCCGGGTGCAAATCCTTCCAACATTTCTTTAAACTGTTTATACAAAAACGCCATCATGGTGAATTCATTCTGAGAAATGAATTGCTAGATTGGTATTTTGAGTTCTGTCAACGAGAAGGAGTTGCTGCGGCCTCAGCGGTTAATATTGGTCGCACCCTCAGTAGGATGGGTGTAAGGGCTGACAGAAGAGTAGGAGGACGTAACGGATTGGGTCAATAGTATGCCTATTCCGGGGTGGCATGGAAGGACTGTCCACTAGGTTACTCTCCAGAAGTTATTGTTGACGAAGGTGAGAAAAATATTGATCCTCTCCTCGTAACATTCTGTCATGTGCCCCTGATGAGACTTCGTGAAGGTTCACTCGACGACGCCATGGAATGAACTTCGTGAAGGTTCACTCGACGATGCCACGGAATGAACTTCGTGAAGGTTCACTCGACGATGCCACGGAATGAACTTCGTGAAGGTTCACTCGACGATGCCACGGAATGAACTTCGTGGAGGTTCACTCGACGATGCCACGGAATGAACTTCGTGAAGGTTCACTCAACGATGCCATGGAATGAACTTCGTGGAGGTTCACTCGACGATGCCATGGAATGAACTTCGTGGAGGTTCACTCGACGATGCCACGGAATGAACTTCGTGGAGGTTCACTCGACGATGCCACGGAATGAACTTCGTGCAGGTTCACTCGACGATGCCACGGAATGAACTTCGTGAAGGTTCACTCGACGATGCCACGGAATGAACTAAAGGTCGAAGAAAGTTAAATGTTTTTAAAATGTGAATTTTTTTAATTATTTTGCACAAGGAAAACTTTTTATTTTTTTATTAAGAAGTTAATATTATTATTTTAGATGAGGAAAACTTTTTATAATTATTATTATTATTATTATTATTATTATTATTATTATTATTATTATTATTATTATTATTAAGAAATTATTATTATTTTAGATAAGGAGAACTTTTTATTATTATTATTTAGGATGAGAGACAAGAGGTTCAACTACGTCTTCAGGTTCTCAAGATCAACCATGTGTTAAGATTGTAGTTGTTATTTATGACACAATTCCCAGAACATTTATGTTACCAGGATGAACCAGAAGAAAGGATGATAAATTAGGAACCTCAGTTTTTTAAACTCAAAGACATTAATTACCACCTATAGAAAACAGTGAAGGAAAATATATATAAACTTTTAATAAATTTCCAGTGTAGCGTAGTGACTCCATCTGGACGCTTTTGACTTCCGTCAGACCTCTGTACTTGGGCTTCCCGTTCAGGTGGGGAATGGGCTGTGACGAGACTTCTCTTTATGAAGTCGTTGACCTCCTCATGTCTAGCATACTTCCCTTATGATGTATGATCAGCCGTCGCCCTGCCACAAATAGACCTATGTTCGGTGAGTATAGGGGCGGCTTGGGAAAGAGCAACACCAATCCGAATGGCCTGTGGGTCGAGTCGAGTGCCCAGGGAGGAACTGGGAACAGCTAAAAAGAAATCTCCTGAATGTGGTGCCTTCACCGCTAGGAGATGAGCTTTGTCCTTTCCCGAAGCATTAGTGAGCATTGTGTTGGCAATTTTTTTTTCATTTTCGGTTTATCCCAGATTAACTATTTGTGCTCTTTGGGAGGAACTGGTCTTCTTGAGGGGTCTATAAGGGTGTCCTACAGTATGGCTGCTTCAATGAACCTGGGGTCGTGAGCTCCTAACGCACGTCAGAAGTATTCGGGGACAATCTTCTTGACTAGTCCACTGGAAGCCAAACACGAGGACAGAAATGCAGGTAAAGCTTCCTGCATTGCCTTGTGCACCCCTATACCTCCCAGTTGCACTGCAAAAGTTGCCTGATCCCATTGCTGATCTTCCAGTGACAGATTCGGTGCCATCTTACAGATACATCTCAGGAGTGAGTCATATTCCCTGAATGTTGGGTTGTCGAAAGAGGGTGGGCACCTCAAAAAGTGAGTCTTAGCAGAGTAAGACACCTTGTGAGGAGATACAGGGCATCATGCGCATCTAGATCCCTTACTCTCTCCTCCATTGTCTTCAGGTCATTCAGTTCGTCCTTGAGGACCGTGTCGATGGTCTGATAACCCAGTGGTGCTCCCAAGAGGGTGCTGTTGGATGGAGTGGTAGTAGAGACTTCCGGGAGTATTGGTAGCACAGCTCTGATTATTTCCCGGTTCGCTGTGATGATTACACACTTGGAGGGATTGAGGATGAGTCCCAAGGCTTCTCCCTGTGTCTTCACCAGTTGTAGGTCCTCTAGCAGGGACTCTTTAGTACCTGCCAGAGTGCCATCAACCAGGTACCGGATGTTGAGCTCGCTGCGTAGGCTGGAAGTTAGTTCCCTTACTGCCAAGCAGAAGAGAAGTGGAGCGAGTGGATCACCCTGCTGAACGCCCTCTGATGAACGAATTTCATGTTCACCAACAAAAGAATCGGGGGTTTGCTGTAGCCAGCTGAAATGAAGGGAAAAAGACTGGGGAACCGATCCCAAAAAGCTGGCAAGTTATTTTTAAAATCTAGATTGGGAACGGCCTTATCTCACGGTAGGTCCCTGGTGTAGGCCCTTGCTGCATGATCTGCAGCTTCATTGCCTTGAGAGACCCCAAAGCCCAGTTGGTTTGGCTAGAATAAACTGGCGGCTTCTATGCGCATGTATCTTTCCGCTGCTTTGGCAACGAGACGGCGAAGAGTGTTACAGACAGCAATGGGTCTGATTCCACACTCTTTTTTCTGTAAAGATCATAATGAGGCTCCGAAAAAGAAAGGTTTAATTTCATCTTGAATCCGACCAGCCAGACAGTTGTTGACAAAGGTTGTTAACTCAGAGAGAAGAATTAATGCAGCTGTGCTGAGAACTGGATTTACCATCTCTTTGATGTGTTGTGGTCGAATTCCAGTGTAACCTCTTGCAGATCCTGCTGGAAATGTCACTACCGCTTTATAGACTTCTGATTCTGGCAAAATTAGTTGTCCAGTGAAGAGATCTTTCTCAGAGTTGTAACGACTATGGTGTCCCTGGTTAGGTGCTTGTCTCTTAGTGCTTGGGTTGTCGCCTCATCTTTGGGAGCAATAATGTTGTCACTTGTAATTATTCTCATTGCTCCCACTGTGTTACCTTTTTCGATTTTTTGCTAACCTGTGCGTAGATTTTCTCATAGAGTTTCTCAGTGGAATTGTTCTTGGGTCTGCCTCTGTTATTCCTGCGACGATGGGGCAGAGGGACACAATTATCTGTTCTTGGGTAGTTGTTCACTGCCTTGATGACTGATGTGGTTAGCAGTTTGCCGCATCTTGCAGGAACTGCAAGACAGACATTGCCGAACAGGAGTAGGTTGAACCAAGCCTTAATGGTGCCTCGGGTTTCTAAGTTGGTGGAACCTTCATTCACCTGCATGAGAAGGTCTGTGAATTTTCCTGCCTCATATGGACGAGCCGCTTTAGGAATGTGCGATAGGATACACACTGTGTGTGTATTTGAATGCCATCAGAAGATCTTCGAAACTGAGGAGGTTACCATTGGAATTTTCACCTGTCTGTGGAGGTTGTGGTCTGCTCTCTGCAGGGACCATATGTGATCCAGCACACCCATTGTGTGCATGTATAAGGCCATTCCTGTTGAGTGCCCGATGCGCTCCACACATCTGACTTGTGCCTCTTCTTTCATTGTTAGGTGCATTGTTTCCCTGGCTTTGTGGCTGGCATTGTCACACTCTGCGTCATTATGTACTGGAGTGCGTCACACCCTGCGTCATTATGTACTGGAGTGCGATAAAATTAATGAATTCAGAGACAACTCACTCAGAAATGTTCAAGATATGTCAAAGTATTTTATCCACAGTGGTATATTACAGACCATTCTGGAAAAATACCCTGACTTTGCTCACTGTAAATAAAGCATTGGCACGCGCGCGTGTGTGTGTGTGTGTGTATTAATTACCATTTTGTCCTAGGCACATGTCGATGGAAAACTGGGCCTGTTGTATATGCGTGTGTGTGTGTGTATGTATGTGTGTGTGTGTGTATATGTGTGTGTGTGTATGTGTATATGTGTGTGTGTATGTATGTGTGTGTATATGTATGTACTCACCTAATTGTACTCACCTAATTGTGGTTGCAGGGGTCGAGACTCAGCTCCTGGCCCCGCCTCTTCGCTGTCCGCTACTGGGGCTCTGCTCTCCCTGCTCCATGAGCTTTATCATACCTTGTCTTAAAACTATGTATGGTTCCCGCCTCCACTATATCGTTCGCTAGACTATTCCACTTCCTAACTACTCTATGGCTGAAGAATTGCTTCCTAACATCCCTTTGACTCATCTGAGTCTTCAGCTTCCAGTTGTGTCCCCTTGTTTCTGTGTTCCCTCTCTGGAACATCCTGTCACTATCTACCTTGTCGATTCCCCACAGTATTTTGTATGTTGTTATCATGTCTCCTCTAACACTTCTGTCCTCCAGTGTTGTTAGTCCTATTTCCCTGTGTTGTATGTATGTTGTACTCACCTAATTGTACTCACTTAATTGTGGTTGCAGGGGTCGAGACTCAGCTCCTGGCCCCGCCTCTTCGCTGTCCGCTACTGGGTCTCTGCTCTCCCTGCTCCATGAGCTTTATCATACCTTGTCTTAAAACTATGTATGGTTTCCGCCTCCACTATATCGTTCGCTAGACTATTCCACTTCCTGACTACTCTATGGCTGAAGAAATGCTTCCTAACATCCCTTTGACTCCTCTGAGTCTTCAGCTTCCAGTTGTGCCCCCTTGTTTCTGTGTTCCCTCTCTTGAACATTCTGTCACTATCCACCTTGTCGATTCCCCGCATTATTTTGTATGTCGTTATCATGTCTCCTCTAACCCTTCTGTCCTCCAGTGTTGTTAGTCCTATTTCCCTCAACCTTTCTTCATAGGACAGTCCCCTGAGTTGTGGAACTAGCCTTGTATGTGTGTATGTATGTGTGTGACCCAATAATTAAAATTTGCACCATGAACTCATTACAGTTATGACCGGGTGTAGACTAGTGAATTGCTCATTACTTTATAATTTTTTCTTGATTGTAACCATGTATAAACGTAAGTAAGTAAATTTACTCACATGATTCATTACCTTTGTAACTTGTGAGTTCATTACCTTTGTAACTTGTGAGTTCATTACCTTTGTAACTTGTGAGTTCATTACCTTTGTAACTTGTGAGTTCATTACCTTTGTAACTTATTCAGCTATCAAAACTTTGGGGTCCAGTCCCTGGACCCATTATGTACCTCTGTAATCTTTTGACTACCGCCCACAGGATGGGTATGGGGTGCATAATAAAGATATCAAACTAACTTTGTGGCTGGCTAGCTTCATCATCTACCATAAAGGTGTTTGAGGAGGTAGATCATGGTAATGAATATGTTATTGTGTATATGGACTTCAGTAAGGCTTTTGATAGAGTCCCACATCAGAGACTATTGAGGAAAATTAAGGCACACGGAATAGGAGGAGAAATTTTTTCCTGGATAGAGGCATGGTTGACGAATAGGCAGCAGAGAGTTTGCATAAATGGGGAGAAATCAGAGTGGGGAAGTGTCACAAGCGGTGTTCCACAGGGGTCAGTATTGGGCCCCTTGTTGTTCACAATCTACATAAACGACATAGATGAGGGAATAAATAGCGACATAAGCATGTTTGCCGATGACACCAAAATAGGCCGTCCAATTCATTCAAATGAGGACATTAGAGCACTCCAGGAAGATTTGAATAGACTGATGCAGTGGTCGGAGAAGTGGCAGATGCAGTTTAATATAGATAAATGCAAAGTTCTAAATATTGGACAGGACAATAACCATGCCACATATAAACTAAATAATGTAGATCTTAATACTACTGATTGCGAAAAGGATTTAGGAGTTCTGGTTAGCAGTAATCTAAAACCAAGACAGCAGTGCATAAGTGTTCGCAATAAAGCGAACAGAATCCTTGGCTTCATATCAAGAAGCATAAATAATAGGAGTCCTCAGGTTGTTCTTCAACTCTATATATCCTTGGTGAGGCCTCATCTAGATTATGCTGCACAGTTTTGGTCACCGTATTACAGAATGGATATAAATGCTCTGGAAAACGTACAAAGGAGGATGACTAAGTTGATTCCATGTATCAGAAATCTTCCCTATGAGGATAGACTGAGGGCCCTGAATCTGCACTCTCTAGAAAGGCGTAGAATT
This sequence comes from Cherax destructor, assembly GCA_009830355.1. Classification (NCBI taxonomy): domain Eukaryota; kingdom Metazoa; phylum Arthropoda; class Malacostraca; order Decapoda; family Parastacidae; genus Cherax; species Cherax destructor. The sequence continues at coordinate 76,854 of WNWK01006586.1, read as the reverse complement.
AGGGGGGATATGATTGAGGTGTATAAATGGAAAACAGGAATAAATAAAGGTGATGTAAATAGCGTGCTAAAAATATCTAGTATTGACAGGACTCGCAGCAATGGCTTTAAGTTGGATAAATTCAGATTCAGGAAGGATATAGGAAAGCATTGGTTTGGTAATAGAGTTGTCGATGAGTGGAACAAACTCCCGAGTACAGTTATAGAGGCTAAAACGTTGTGTAGTTTTAAAAATAGGCTAGATAAATATATGAGTGGGTGCGGGTGGGTGTGAGTTGGACCTGACTAGTTTGTGCTACTTGGTCAGATGCCGTGCTCCTTCCTTAAGTGAATGTAACCTGACCTGGATGGGTCGGGGCATTGGCTTAAGCCGGTGGGAGATTTGGACCTGCCTCGCATGGGCCAGTAGGCCTGCTGCAGTGTTCCTTCTTTCTTATGTTCTTATACCTCAATCTGTGTGGTAAGCTTGGGCAGAAGGGAAAATAGCACATACGACGGGATATTCATGGTGGGGGTGGAGAGTGGTGGGGGAGAGCGTAGGCCAAGATGTGGTTAGTGGTCTCAAGTCCTTGTGGTAGGTGGGGGAGGGAGGTGGTGGAGGGAGGTGGTGGAGGAGGAATGAGGGAGTAGTGGAGGAGGGGTGATGACCAGGGGAGGCAGGCCTGCAGAGTTGTCCACTCATTCACACACTGTACTCACCTATTTGTGGTTGCAGGGGCAAGATATAGCTCCTGGCCCCGCTCCGTCCCGCGTATGTGTGTGTGCGCGCGCGCGCATGTGTGTGTGTGTGTGTGTGTGTGCATTGGTAAATAAAGGACCGATGGGAAGACTTAAGGGTGTGCATGTTTATAGAGATGCCACAAATAGATCATATCACTTTTTAGTTGTAGCTAAAACTAACTAACTAAGGACTCACAGGTAAGTACCCACATGGGGCGAGGGGGAAGTGGGGATAGGCGAAGAATAGGTGGGTGAGAGGAAATATTTTAGGGTAAGAAATAGAGTCAGGACTAAACCCTACCGCTAGGCATTGTAAATCTTGATAATCAATCTCAGTGACAGCTGACTATCTGCTGCAAGACTGGTCGCGCAAATCGGCAAAGGCAGGAGTTCCGGGGCTCAAAGGACATCAACAAATTGTTTCTTAGATAGAAGCTGCACAAGGATGACTCTCATGGGATGGCAGGTAGAGGCGAGTAAGAAACAACAGATTTAAGAATAATACATTATAGATGTAGGTAGGAAGATTCGAGAGAAAATTTCGAGGTGGAAAAGAAAAGAAAAGCATGTTTTATGTGTATCGGGGGGGGGGGGGGGAGGATCGTACAAAGCTCGGAAGAGATTAACATCGGTGTAAGGTCGTTTAATTGTGGTGTCCAAGTAGTCAGTCCAGTGATCATGGTAAGTCTCAAGTCAATCAATTTGTCTATCGTAAAGTGTCTTCCAAAATTCGTTCAAAGTTGGTGTGTTGGTCTTGAGATTCACTGGTTGCATAATCATCCCATTTCACTGCCAACACCCAACGTAATGCTCAGTTTTGGATACGTCAAAGTTTTATGGTGTTTGTCTTAGCAGCTAATGATAGTGCTAGAGGAGAGTAAGAAATAAGAGGCCTAATAAGGGCTTTATAAAGGTGAAGTTTTGATGCAGGCTGAGCTCCTCTCAGCTTGTAAAGCTGAGAGAGAGCAATCCCCGCAACAGCAGATTTAGAAGTGATGTGAGGCTTAATAGTCAACCTAGTGTCTACGTTAACTCCTAGGATGACTGTAGAACGGGTTTGTGGTATATGGGTGCGAGAAGTGCTGGTTTTGAGGTCGACAGGAGTGAGAACTCCGCGTCTTTTAAAGAAAAAGATGATCTTTGATTTAGCTGGATTAGTTTTAATACGCCATTGGAGTTCCCATGCAGTGATCCTATCGACCTCACGTTGTGTTCTGTGAGTGAGAAATCTGGAAGGTCATGTGCAGTGAGTTGTGTTATGTCGTCTGCGTAAGAGATTGTGAGTGTGTTAGGGTATAGTGGTTCAGGTAAGTCATTAGTGTATAAGATATAGAGTGTAGGAGATAGAACAGAGCCTTGTGGGACTCCTGCATGAAGTGTGAAGTAGTCAGAGTAATGTTTCATGAACCCTATTCGCATAGTTCTACCGTCTAGGAAGTTGCACAATAATTTCATCATATTTCTAGGGAAATCAAAGGAAGTACAAAGTTTATACTTTAAACCATCGTGCCATACAGTGTCAAAGGCCTTTTCAACATCTTTGGTCACGAGGGCGGTAGTACAATTTTGAGCCTTGTTTATGCGAATATAGTTCAGGATAATATTCACGACGTCCTGTGTAGATCTATGTTGTCGAAAATCAAATTGTCTTTCGTTGAGTAAGTTATTTGTCTCAAGGTGAGTTCTGAGTCTCATGTTTACAAGTCTCTCAAATGTTTTACCCAAGATTTCTAGTAGGCTTATAGGCCTGTAGTTCTTTGGGTTTGTCAGGTCTTTTTCCAGGTTTTGGGATAAGGCAAGCTGTGGCAGATTTGAAGAAAGGAGGGAAATAACCAGAAGCAAGTATAGCATTAAAGAGACCAGTAAGAGCAGAAGCAACAGACTGAGGAAGATGACGAAGTATTGAATGAGATAGTCCAGAAGCACCAGGTGCTTTCTTGGGAAGTTTAGTTAAAAGTGAGTGAATGTCAAGTGTCACGAAAGGAGAGTTGAGAGAATGAGTGGAAGATAGTGTATCAAGAGAGATAATGGGGTCAGGATTGGTGAGGTCATTGTGTCTTGCGATCCAGTGTTCGACGTCAGTTGTGTGGTCAAGTGCAGCTGGGTCTGGAGGATGTGGGTGAAAAATTTGTTCCCATATGTCTTTAAAAATGTGTACTGCCTCTGCTGGATCAGAGGTAAGTCTATTGTCGTGAGTAATGTGTCTGATTTTGGGGTTCCCCTGATTTTTCGGATATAATTCCAAGAAGTCTTGGGATCCTTAATTCGGTGTTTATCGGCAGTATCAATGAGGGATTGCCAGTGTCTGTTGTGATCGTCTTCCAGACTGCGTATGATATGCATCCGCAGTATGGAGAGATCCCAGCGAATTAAGTTCAGTCTGTTTTGATTTACAGCAAAACGGTGTCTGTAGCAAATAAGCAAGCGCTTAGTTCTCTCTGAAGGACGGAAAGAATATCTGGTCTTGTAATGCTTTATAGGCACAGTCTGTGCAGCGACTTGCATGATGGCGTGTTGTATACGTGTAATTTGACTGTCTATGTCTGTTACTGGTTTGTTGTCGTAGTTATATGTGAGGTCAGTATTGTCCAGTCGAAGTTTAAAGTCGTCCCAGTCGGTCAACGAGTAGTCTGTAGTAGGAGGGACTGGAATTTGTATAGGGTTTATAGAGATATGGAGGGTGATAGGAATATGATCAGAGCCCGAAAGAGGGCCAGGAGTTATGAAGTGATGTAGATGATTGCTAGCTCTGTTGGTGAAAATTTTATCAGGAGTTCCTTTACCATTATGTGTGAAAATTGTGGGAAAGTGTGGACCCAGATGAATTAGATGTTTTTGTGTGACAAGAGTTAGGAGTTGTCGTCCATGTGTATTTGTGGAGTTGTCATGAAAGGCAGTGTGTCTGGCATTGAGATCAGCCAGGAGATAAACTGGAAGATGAGTGTGATTGAAAAGTAAAGTTAGGTCATGGAGATTTACGTTCGTGTTAGGACGAGTATAGGTAGTGTAAATGATGATTGAACCGTGTAAAGTGTATATCTTCACCGCCATGCTGTGAGGATAAGTGAAGGGAAGGGAGAGAAATTCATGGCGAATGGTACTGTTCACCAGGATGGCTACGCCATTCCAGTGGTCAGCAGGAGATTGACGTGCAGTGTAACCAAGGTGCCGGACCCGTTGATCATCTCGCACACATGTGCTATTTAAAAGTAGCACATCTGGGCGTTCAGATTCAACCAGTTCGTCCTGAATGTGTTTATTTGTATTGTAAGCCCGTATATTAAATTGAGTGACTTTAAGAGCCATGATTGAGGGGGAAGATGGCTGGGTAATGATCGACATGCAGTCACCAAGAATATTGGGCATTGCCTCGGCAAGGTGTTGAGTTAAGGAGGGATCGTGTTGGGGAATGTGTGTTGAAGTATTTCCAGGGTGAGAGGAGGATGATGGAAGAGAGGAATGGGGGGAGGGGGAAGGAGAAGGGCGGTGTTTTGGTCTGGTACCATTGCTCATGTGTTTGTTGGATGTGGAAGAAGAATTAGCTGTTTTCCGGTTTGTTTTGGAACGTGTCCTGTGTTGCACAGGAGAAGAGACGTCAGGTGGACAGTACCAGAGTGAGTGGAAGAGGCAGAGTGAGAGGTAGAGGAGGTAGAAAGAGGAGGAAGCATAGCAGCATCTGGGACAGGCAGTGAAGGAGAAGGGGAGGAGGTATCAGTAGGAAGAGAGAAATGAGCAGGAAAAACAACATTATCAACATTGTTAACTTTCAGGAGGTCATTGAGGAGAGTGGGGTAATGAATTTTGTCAAACTTTTTAGCACAATGAACGGCAGTCATCACTATTGTCTCGAGAACTGAGGGTCGCTTGGATGGTGCAGAAGCTGTAGAGAGATAATTGTGGACTGCAGCAGCATAAGAAGGAGAAGAATGGGAAAAAGTAGAAGGAGGAGGAGGGTTGGTAGGTGTGGCAGCTGTAGAGAGAGGAGACTGAAACTGTGTGGACAGACCAGTAACAGGATTCAGGTTGGTCTTTTAGCTACATTGAGAATAAAAGATATTTGGGATACAAGGAAAATGGCATCAGCAAGTAAGAAAGAGGTGAAGGTTAATACACTAGAGGAGGTGGGAGTTAGGGTAAGATATAAACAAGTATTGGAAGAAAGATGGGCTAGTGAGAGTGTCGGCATTGAGGTTGAAGAGGTATGGAGTAGATTAAGAATGTAGTGTCAGAGTGTTCAGTGGAAGTGTGTGGTTACAGGAAAGTGGGTGCGGGAGGGAAGAGGAGCGATTGGTGGAATGATGATGTAAAGAGAGTAGTAAGAGAGAAAAAGTTTACCTATGAGAGGTTTTTACAAAGTGGAAGTGATATAAGGAGGGAGGAGAATATGGAGAGAAAAAGAGAGGGGTAAGAGAGTGATGATGGAATGTAAAAGGAGAGCAAATGAGAGAGTGTGTAATATGAAGAATAAGAAAAGGTTTGCTACTGAGATTAATAATTTAGGAAAGCCTAGGAAACAAATGGATTTGACAGTCAAAAAATAGGAGAGGAGGGTTATTGGATAGAGAGTTGGAGGTATCAGGAAGATGGAGAGAATATTTTGAGGAACTGTTAAATGTTGATGAAGATAAGGAAGCTGTGATTTCGTGCACTGGGCAGGGAGGTTTAACATCTTGTAGGAATGAGGAAGAGCCAGATGTGAGCGTGGGGGAGATGCGTGTGACTGTGGGTAGAATGAAAGTGGATAAAGCAGCTGGGGTTTAAGGGTTTAAGAGAGATGTAAAGTGTGTGTAAGAGGATAGTTTTGGAATGAATGATGCTTTTATTCAATAAATGTATGAAAGAGGGGGAGGGTACCTAGGGACTGGCAGAGAATATATGTAGTTCCTTGTATAAAGCCTAAGGGGACAAAAAGAGTGTAAAAATGATAGGGGAATTAACCTGTTGAGTATACCTGGTAGGTTTATGATAAAAGTATTATTGATAGAATTAAGAGCAAGATGGAGAGCAGGATTGCAGATGAACAAGAACACTTTAGGAAGGGTAGGGGAGGGGGGTGTAGACCAAGTGTTTACAGTGAAGCATACAGGTGAACAGTATTTAGATAAAGGTAAAGAAGTTTTTGCTGCATTTATGGATTTTGAAAGGCATACTATAGGGAAGGTAGGGGATGAATGTAACAGATGTTGCAAGTGTATGGAATTGGTGGTGGGTTACTGAAAGCAGTTAGGAGTTTTTACTAGGATGTGTGATGTCACCATGGTTGTTCAATATATTTATAGCTGGGGTTCTAACGGGTGTTGGGAAGAGGTGTGGGACGAAGAGATTAAGAATCTAACACAAAGTGGAAGTTGTCGCAGTTGCTCTTTGCTGATGACACTGTGCTTTTGGAGAGTCTGTAGAGATGTTGAAGATGTTGGTGGACGAGTTTGAAAGGGTATGTAAAAGAAGGGCATTAAAATGAACATAGAAAAGAGCAAGATGATGAGGATAACAAAAAAGTCAAGATAATTAAAGACTGGAAGTCAAATTGGAGGGAGTATGGGGAAGTGAATGTATTCAGATATTTGGGAGTGGACGTGTCAGCAGATGGGTCTTTGAAAGATGAAATGAATCATAAGAGTGATTAGGAAAGAAATGTGAGTAATACACTGAGGAGTCTGAGGAGACAAATGACATTATCCATGGAAACAAAGAGATGAATGTATGAGAGTATAGTTATAACAACATTCTTATATGGGTGTGAGACATGGGTGGTGAATGTTGCAACAAGGAGAAGGCTGGAGGCAGTGGAGATGTCATGTCTGAGGGCAATGTGTGGTGTGAATATATTGCAGAGAATCGATAGCTTGGAGATTAGAAGGAGTTTCAGGGTTTCTAAAAGTATTATCCAGATTGCTGAGAAAGGGTTGTTGAGGTGGTATGGACATTTAGAAAGGATGGAACGAAACAGAGAGACTTAGAGGGCATATAAATCTGTTGTGGAAGGAATGCGGGGTTGGGGTCATCCTAAGAAAGGTTAGAGCCAGGAGTTAAAGGTGGCTTGGACTTCCAGCAAGCATGCATGAGCATGTTAGATAAGAGCTAGTGAAGGAAAATGGTTTTCATGACTTGATGTGCTGTTAGAGTGTGAGCAATGTAAAATTTATGAAAGGATTAATTGAAACTTGTTAGATAGACTTGAGTCCTGGATGTGGGAAGTACAGTGTCTGCACTCTGAAGGAGGGGTGGATATATGTTGCAGTTTTTGAACTGTAGTGTAGGCACACCTCTGGCTAGACAGTATGGACTGAGTGATGATGAAAGTGTTTCTTCTTTTTCGGGTCTCTGTAGATCGGTGGGAAACGGCCAATGTTTTGATGAAATAAAATATATATTCAGAGAAAGATCGCAGTCAACAGGATTCGAAATCACATCATAGGCATCTTGCAAGGTTCCCCAAGTGACGCTCTAGACCACTCGGCCACAGATGCCTCAAAAGCTGGGCAGCCTTGTTTACCAGCCATGCTTCTTCCCAGCCCGTGTGCAACAGTGAGAGAAAACTTTGTAAACAGGAGAGAAGAAGAGTAAGCAGGAGGAGGAGTAAATGGGAAAGAAAATATCAGAGTAAACTGGAGGGAAACCAGTAAACAGGAGAAAAAAATAGAGTATTTGGGAGAGAAAATAGAATAAACGTTAGTGAAAACAGTTTAAACAGGAGAGACAGCTCTAAATTGGAGAGACAGCAGTAAATGGGAGAGAAAATAGTAAATGAGATAGAAAACAGTGAACAAGAAGGAAAACATTTAATGGGAGAGGAAACATTAAATGAAAGAGAACACAGTAAATGGGAGAGAAAACAATAAACGGAGAGAAAACAGCAAACAAAAGAGAAAAAAAGTCAATGGGAGAGAAAACAGTAAATTGTGAGAGAAAGCAGTAAACGGAAAGAAAACAGTAAAAGGAACAAAATAGTAAATGGGAGAGAAAACAGTAAATGGGAGAGAAAACAGTAAATGGGAGAGAAAACAGTAAATGGGAGAGAAAACAGTAAATGGGAGAGAAAACAGTAAATGGGAGAGAAAACAGTAAATGGGAGAGAAAACAGTAAGTGGGAGAGAAAATGACAGTACATCTTGTCCAGTATCTTTGATATTTAACATGCGAATACCAACGCTCTAAGGTACTTCGATATCTAGATGAAACTATTTCGTATTTCCGTATTGTTAGCTAATAATTCGTTTACTTAACCTAAGTTCACCTAAACAAGCCTAAGCTAATTAAATCAAATGAGTCCTTAAACTCACAGGCCAGTGCGCTAACCACTCTGATCCATGATTTGTTTTCATTCTTTTTATCACGATTTCGTGAGTTAAACTTAACCTAACCTATCAAACATTAGTGGGCAGATTAATTGGGAGAGGAGTAATTCTTTTTATTATATCATTATGTCTTCGTTTCCGGCTTAATTAACATATTTTGGGTTCTTTTTTCAGAAGAGTTTGTTAGCAACCATCCAGCTGTAATGTTACCCTGTGACTAGTCAGTGCTACATCAGCTGTTGTTCTGTAAGGTTATTCTGGCAAGTGTGCATCATGAGAGAATGTGGTTTCAACAAATTCTACCCTACATTTCATGATTACTGCTGAAATTCACTATGGATGTTACACCTAGGAAGTGTTCAAGTGTTGTAGCCCTTAGAAAACATGATGATTTGATTATCAGGTAGATCGCCCAAAATTTGAGCTTAGCAAAGTCAACTGTTGGTCAGATTCTGAAGAGAGCTAATGACACTTGTGACTGTGGAGCGCTTAATGGAGGAAGATGTGGAAGAAAATGCAATGAGAAATTGTGTGAAGAATCCCTAGAAAACCAACAAAGATCTACAGAGGGATTTGGTTTTAGCTGGCGTAAATGTTGATTCTTCAACTGTTCGACGAAGGCTCCTTGAAGTTGGCAGAACTGCCAGAAAGCTGGTAACAAAAATATTAACTGCTGTTTTCAAGGAAAAATGTCTTCGGCGGGTACCTGAGCATAAGGAATGGACCACAGATGAATGGATAAAAATAATATTTTCAGATTAAGCTCATTTTGAAGTACATGGGTACAGATCAGTGGTAGTGACACATAGCAAAGGCGAAAGTCTTCGGAATGAACACATTCAACAAGCGCCAAAACACCCACCTAAGAAGATGTTTTGGGGTAATTTTACTGCTAAAGATCCTGGACTGCTTGTTACTGTTGAGGGAACCATGAGCAGTGACACACACAAGGCAATCCTGGTGACTCATTTGCTTCCCATTGTGGATGTAGACTTTAAAGATGGAGAGGACATTTTCCAGCAGGATCTTGCTCAATGCCTCACTTCCACAAAAATGTTGACATTCTTCGAAGACAGTAGGTTAAGCGTTTTAAATTAGACTGGAAACTCTCCTGACCTCAACTCAACTGAAAATCTATGAGCAATAACCAAACTCAGGATCGCAGCTAATTGCTGCTGTTATCAGGTACTGATAACATGACGAAGAACTTTGCAAAATGTGTTCAACATAAGTGAATCTATGTCAAAGCGTGTAGCAATGCATATAAAAGTAAAGGTAGTCATATCTCTTATTAAATAAATTATGTATCACTGGCCAGCAAAAGAAAAATAGTCTCCGAAGATAACTGAAGATATTTTGGGGTTAGTGAATTCGAAAATGGCAGTAAGTTTTTCAAATTCGATCTAGTTTTTGAGATATTGCATACCTACCCTCAATTAACATGGAACTTAGCCATAACACATGTATGTGTAGTGACAATTCGTATATACAAAAATTTTTAATATGGATTAGAATTTTTTTTTTAAATGATTTTATATTTAATGAAAGGAGTTGTATCAACAACGACCACGTGATAATATTGTTACCTCTATTTTTTATATATTTTCCAGACAAACATAAGTTCTTCACAAACTTATTCAATGCATTTTGGTACATTTTTGGCAATAACAAAGATAAAACATCACAGATTTTGTAAAACAAGTTTATCTTGCTTATTTTGGAGTGGCGCTTGGAGAACAAGACAAGTATTGACCTCCCCACATGGTTTGCAAAACCTGTGTAAAATGAATTGACAGTGGAAAAATAGGCAAAGGAAAAGTTTAAACTTCATGGGCCTATGGTGTGCAGAGCCGAAAAACCACCACGACGATTGTTATTTATATATGGTGAATGTGAAAGATTTCAATCAATACAAGAAAGTCAAGTGAGAATATCCTGATTTGGAGTCATCAAGGAGACCTGTGTCACAGCGAAGATGTTCCCATACCAGTGTTTACAACACTGCCTGACCTTCCCTTGTCAGATGTTGAAGAAACTCAAGGTTATTAAGGATGTAACAAGTGATAACATTGGTAGTAAATATGAAGTGAGCATTTCAACATCCCAGAAGTTCTCCCAAGAAGAACTTAATGATCTGATACGTGACCTCAGTCTGTCAAAGGAAGCAGCTGAACATTTACCATCCAGACTAAAAGAAAAGAACTGTCTATAACAAGAAGCTAAAATAACATCTTATCGGACAAGAAAGATTGAACTCCTTTCTTACTTCAGCTAAGATGAGGAACTTGTATACTGCAATAACATTCCTGGACTTCTTATTCCAATGGGACTTGAATATCGACCAGGAGATTGACAGCTGTTTATAGACAGCTCCATTAGAAGCTTGAAATGTGTCTTATTGCACAATGGTAACCAACGTGCATCTCTTCTAATTGATCACTCAACAAAACTGTGCCAATCGCCAACATAGAAGAAAATCGTACAAACAACATTCTCACATTCAGTAATTAGTGGCATCTGAATGATCTTACTATGTTAATCTATTATTATATAGAATAATGTGAAGTTCTGAAGTATTACATGATTTGACTTTTGCATGATCTAAAAAATAATTTTAATGCGAGTTGTAAGTTAGTCCCGACTGATCAGTATATTTCTCACATCTTTTATGTTTTTCAATATGATACCAAATTTATCAAAAACTAGAGACAATCAAGCACAACCGATGACATACACGGAATCAGCACCACAAACTTACCCATTGACTAGAGAATGAATGTTGACACGGCAATATATATATATATAACAATATAACATTAATTTTTCATATAAACATAAATTTTCTAAATAAATATCTTATTTCATCACTGACTCATTTAATATGCACGATACCGTAACCATTATTTTAATTGTTTAGATCTGGCATAAATCAGTGAATTATATTGCCGGGAGCCGGGAGGTGACTTGGAACTGCCTCGCATGGGCCAGTAGGCCTGCTGCAGTGTTCCTTCTTTCTTATATTCTTGAGTGAAATCGCAGGTGTTAATTAGAAGACGAATGCGTTATATTTACGAGAGTAAACACTGGAGAAGACTGGAATAATGTTGGTAAAAATACCGACAATGTGTTAGGTACGAGGACACAAGTGTAACTAATGTGACGTTTCACTGAGGCAACAATCCACTCTCCAGGAACCTTGTCAAGTTGTGACTGCTGGAGAAGATAATAAGGAATAAACACAGGAGATAATAGTATTAAAGTGGCTTCTTCACTCACAGGTAAACACCTAACACGTGGAAATGTTTTGGTGGATAATGATGTTAGATGTAATGTTTAGCTGTCTTGCGTAATTACTATGCCGCTGGATGGGCGTGAGACGGGCGTGGGTGACGAGTGAAGGTGAGTGGTGGGTCTGAGGTGGGCAAGACGGGGGTGGGCATGTGAGGTGGGCGTGATTTTGTTCGAAAAAGTCGTCGCTGTAGAAGCAACGCCCACCAGTGCGTGTGGGCGCTCAAGTTCCCAACTGTAATAATCTCTCCCTTCACTACTTCTTCCATTTTTCTACAATCTCCTCTCGTTCTACTCCTGGCCCCTCCCTCCCTCTCTTATATATATATATATATATATATATATATATATATATTATTATATATATATATATATATATTATATATCATAAATAATAATATATATATATATATATATATATATATATATATATATATATATATATATATATATATATATATATATAATATATACCCTCGCTTCGCTATTCTGTGTCTAGGTAATGGGCGAAATTGGACCGAAACGTCGTCATAAGTTTCAGTCTTCTATGTACGGGTTATTTGTGTATTGTTGCAGTCATGGTAGTGTGAGTATTTAGTGTTCTCCTCTGTGTAAGCCAGTGCAAAGAACTCAGATATTTAGAGCATTCCTGGGATTCTTTATATATTATACATGGTTATTGTTCTGACTGGTAAGTACATGTGAACTGCTTTCACTGAACTGCTGTTGCGAAGCAGCAGGGAAAATCTGCTTGTATGAGGCAGCAACATGACACCTGGAACGGTGTCATGTTGCTGTTGATAATTTCGCTTTCAAGAAAGACTGTCTCTAGCTTTTTGGCAGTGACGGTGCCTTCCTGCCCTCGGGGCAACGTTGTATTCCCAGAGCTGGAAACTCCTCGGTTGTCATGCCTGGCCTCTGAGGTGTTAACTCCTGCGTGGGCCAGTAGTCTTGCTGCAGTGCTCCACACTTGTTGCCATCTTGTCTCTACTAGTGAATCCCGTCCCCTGAAATGTCTTCGAGATCTTCCACCTCACCTTCAACATTATTTAAGACTCCATTCTCAGGCTTCAGCTTAATATCGTTCCAGACCATGGAGCTGAACTCTTCTCCAGGCTTTGGGACTGACCCCATCAAATACTATTTCTCCTAGCTTGGTGGACTGGTTACATCATCTTTGCTTCGCTATTACACCTGCTGCTCTGTATTTGACTGAAGAAGCCAACTGTTTCGGCGAAACATTTCAACAATAAAAAATACCCAACTATTGCACATGTCTTACTCATCCACTTTTTGTTATTGATTGATTCTGAGCCTGGGTTGTAGATGCTGGCTGGATTCCAGAAGTCCTCCATGTTGCTTGGAGAAGCTTAGCCTCTCTGGGCATAGTAGATTCCAGATACCTGTATGGTCACTTGCAGTTTGGGTCACTGTGGGGTTTATTGCTATTTTCTTGAGTATGTCCATACGTTCGTCTGTCAAGTGGGATACACTGCAAACGCCATATCCTTCGTTATATCCCATTTTATCATTTGTTATATCCTTAGTAGCACCACAGAGGTTTTGATGAATATGTCGTACCTTAGCATGTGCTCCTGCAACTGAATTTCAAATCTCCTGATAAATGCCTACATAATGGATCAACATTCTCGTCCCACTTGATCACAAGAAAATCCGCTGTTAATTAATAACTCAGAACTTCATGACTCACGAAATCGTAATGACACGATTGCCAACAAACCATACCATGGGCGGGGATGGAACCCGAGATCAGAGAGTCATGATGGCGGCTTTGAGGGGACTTGAGCTTGAGCTAGTCACGGCCACGTTGGCGGGATATTCGTTTGTGAAAACTTGCATTTGTGGTCACAGTGGTGCCTATGCTAACCTTCCTATGGTGTATAAACAACGAATCTTGTTGTAGCCAGCTGGCCCAGTGGCTAGCGCGTCGGTCTGGAGTTTTATGACTCTGATCGCGGGTTCTATCTCAGCCCGTGGTATGGTTTAATTAATAACTCAGATATTTCCTCCAATGACATCGCTCTTAGAGCATTACTATGCTCTTTATTCAATGACATCGCTCTTAGAGCATTACTATGCTCTTTATTGTTCTGTGACGAGACGTCATCTCTTCTAGAGACATGAGTGATTCTTTTTGTTTATTTTCTTTATTGCTCTGAATGACTCTTCGTTAAGAGGAGTGAGGTTGAACTCATCCTTCAGGTTCAGCCAACTGGAAGCCTTCAACTTGCACTTTATGTTTATAAATGCAGTTGTTGCAGAGAAACAGTTGTGTATATGATAATGGTATAACAATACCATTATCATATTAGGCATCTTTATTCCGAAACGTTTCGTCTACACAAAAGGCTTCGTCGATGAAATATAGAGATGACAATAGAAACAGTAGAAGTGTAAAGACGATGTCATCAGTCCATCTCCGTCAAAGACATAGTTTTGAGGTGGTCAGTCCCTCAGTCTGGAGAAGAGTTTTGCTCCATAGTCTGCTGTCTCCTCTGTATTCGACTGAAGAAGCCTACTGTGTAGGAGAAACGTTTCGGAATAGATACCTAACTGTTGCAAATGTGTCTTACTTATCAGAGACAGTCGTGATTTCCCTTTTGTCAAGTTGAACTTGTTGAACTGGGTTGACTGGGTTGACTGGGTTGACTGGATTGACTGGGTTGACTGGGTTGACTGGGCTTGAGAGTTTGAGCAGCTGCTTCGACTCCTTCTCCTGGACCATCTCACTGTTTATCATCCTTTGACATCCTTGGCAGTGGTAAGGGACGTGAATGGCTAATGATTAATTTCTATAGTCATGTCCTGGCTGTCCATTATCCTGTCCACCTGCGTGGTTACACAATACACCTGCGTGGGTACAAAATACTCCTGCGTGGGTACACAATACACCTGCGTGGGTACACAATACACCTGCGTGGATACACAATACACCTGCGTGGGTACACAATACACCTGCGTGGGTACACAATACACCTGCGTGGGTACACAATACACCTGCGTGGGTACAAAATACTCCTGCGTGGGTACACAATACACCTGCGTGGGTACACAATACACCTGCGTGGATACACAATACACCTGCGTGGGTACACAATACACCTGCGTGGGTACACAATACACCTGCGTGGGTACACAATACACCTGCGTGGGTACACAATACACCTGCGTGGGAACACAATACACCTGCGTGGGTACACAATACACCTGCGTGGGATAACTTCTGGTCGTTGTCCTCGTGTAGAGCTGAATTCATCTGCTTCTCATCCGAATCTTTGACACTTCTGTTAATGGTATACGCCTTGGTACTTGAGTCGACAAATTTGTCTAAAAAGAGACGTACGCAAACACTAGGTCCTATATATCAGAAAACGTTTCGGTTCTTGGACCTTGATCACTTCTTGCGAGATTCCCAGCAACTGCGACCCACTTTGGTAGGACCAGCGGAGTCATACATAGCGTTTCAGCGGAGCATATCTACAGTTTCCTGGATTTTCTTGTGTGGGTTAAAGTGTGACTTTTTGGTAGAATTATCTCACCTGGTGTGTGGCTGGTGAGGCACTTCACCTTTAACATATTTCAAACATGTTAAGGGTAGATGAGTAAGACAAATCTGATAGAGATGGGTATCTTAATTGCTGATTGAAACGCAATTCGTCTACACAGTAGCCTTCTTCAGTCAAATACAGAGGCAGCAGGCGTGGAAGCAGAGTAAAGATGATGTAATCAGTCCATCAACCTTGGAGAAATAGTTTTTGAGGTGGCCAGTCCCTCAACCTGGAGAAGTGTTCATCTCCATAGTCAGTATTATATATACTTTTGAACAAGTTAAAGGAAACCTAACAGTAATCTGTTTTCTTTGGGTTGTTTATTTTTCTCAGTTGTGGTTACCAGTGATGATTTTGTTTTAACCTAAAGCTGAAATAATTTTTTTTTTTTTCATTACGCCTTTACACATTTTTGATCGATTATTTGGTAACCTGTGTGTGTCAGCTCTAGCTGAGGTCTGGTTAAGTGCAGAAAGCGCTGTGTTTGTGGAAAATATTAAAGACAAGACGACTCATTAAGGAGGGAAAACAGCAGCCACATCCACTTATTCATTCTTGGGAATTCCAAACTGCTGTCTTGACATTGCTGCTCAGTGATGGTTTGAAGCAAGCAACCCTCCTAAGCCGTTACCATAGAATACTCCCCTTTCTTAACCATCGTCCCAAGGAGCACAGAGCCTATTCTTTCCTCTGAGATAAGCCTACTAGCACCATCTTCTGTGCTTCCTGCCTACACCTCTCTTATCTCGTTTTTAGTTTATTTATGTATTAGATATCGTTTATTTTTCATTTTTAACTTCATATTACATTTCATTTAACTATTTTTTCCATACAAGTAATTTTGCTAACAGGGAACCAGTTTCCTTGACAGTTTGCTCCTCTAGTAACTTCCCACCAGTCACAAAGGCACTGTGACTGGAGAGTGGTCAGTTACCCATACGGGCACAGTAACTGTTACATTGAGTTTACATTGAGAGATATTCTAATATCTACCCAAAGCATTACCCATCTTTATCCTACTAAATTTCTGCTCTTCAGATGGGTCCTAAATAAATACGTAATTAATAAGTACGTAAATGATAACGTAAGTAAGAGCACTTAAGTACAGGTAGACATAAGTACAGTTACACAAATTTAGGTGAGTGCAATTATACAGTGCCCGCTGTTTTTACGGTGGGAAGTTCATAAAGACGTTGCACTCTATTGGACGTACATGACTGCCTAATAAAATGGAACAATGAATCTCATTAATACAAACAAGTGGAAAAATATGGAAGACAGATCAAATGTAGCCGCCGGAGACGAATCCAGGAGGTAGAGTGGAAAGCAGCATGGTGGACCTTGGTACTAGGCGCCGCTCAAGTGGACCATGGTACTAGGCGCGGCTCAAGTGGACCATGGTTCTAGGCGCGGCTCAAGTGGACCATGGTACTAGGCGCGGCTCAAGTGGACCATGGTACTAGGCGCGGCTCAAGTGGACCATGGTACTAGGCGCGGCTCGAGTGGAACATGGTACTAGGCGCGGCTCGAGTGGAACATGGTACTAGGCGCGGCTCGAGTGGAACATGGTACTAGGCGCGGCTCAAGTGGAACATGGTACTAGGCGCGGCTCAAGTGGACCATGGTACTAGGCGCGGCTCGAGTGGAACATGGTACTAGGCGCGGCTCCAGTGGAACATGGTACTAGGCACGGCTCGAGTGGACCATGGTACTAGGCGCGGCTCGAGTGGAACATGGTACTAGGCGCGGCTCAAGTGGAACATGGTACTAGGCACGGCTCGAGTGGAACATGGTACTAGGCACGGCTCGAGTGGAACATGGTACTAGGCGCGGCTCGAGTGGAACATGGTACTAGGCACGGCTCGAGTGGAACATGGTACTAGGCGCGGCTCGAGTGGAACATGGTACTAGGCACGGCTCGAGTGGACCATGGTACTAGGCGCGGCTCGAGTGGAACATGGTACTAGGCGCGGCTCGAGTGGAACATGGTACTAGGCGCGGCTCAAGTGGAACATGGTACTAGGCGCGGCTCGAGTGGAACATGGTACTAGGCGCGGCTCAAGTGGAACATGGTATTAGGCACGGCTCGAGTGGACCATGGTACTAGGCGCGGCTCGAGTGGAACATGGTACTAGGCGCGGCTCGAGTGGAACATGGTACTAGGCGCGGCTCGAGTGGAACATGGTACTAGGCGCGGCTCGAGTGGAACATGGTACTAGGCGCGGCTCGAGTGGAACATGGTACTAGGCGCGGCTCAAGTGGAACATGGTACTAGGCGCAGCTCGAGTGGAACATGGTACTAGGCGCGGCTCGAGTGGAACATGGTACTAGGCGCGGCTCAAGTGGAACATGGTACTAGGCACGGCTCGAGTGGACCATGGTACTAGGCGCGGCTCGAGTGGAACATGGTACTAGGCGCGGCTCGAGTGGAACATGGTACTAGGCGCGGCTCGATTGGAACATGGTACTAGGCGCGGCTCGAGTGGAACATGGTACTAGGCGCGGCTCGAGTGGAACATGGTACTAGGCGCGGCTCGAGTGGAACATGGAACTAGGCGCGGCTCGAGTGGAACATGGTACTAGGCGCGGCTCGAGTGGAACATGGTACTAGGCGCGGCTCGAGTGGAACATGGTACTAGGCGCGGCTCCAGTGGAACATAGTACTAGGCGCGGCTCGAGTGGAACATGGTACTAGGCGCGGCTCCAGTGGAACATGGTACTAGGCGCGGCTCGAGTGGAACATGGTACTAGGCGCGGCCCGAGTGGATCATGGTACTAGGCGCGGCTCAAGTGGATCATGGTACTAGGCGCGGCTCAAGTGGTACATGGTACTAGGCGCGGCTCGAGAGGAACATGGTACTAGGCGCGGCTCAAGTGGATCATGGTACTAGGCGCGGCTCAAGTGGTACATGGTACTAGGCGCGGCTCGAGTGGAACATGGTACTAGGCGCGGCCCGAGTGGAACGATGATTTGCGAGTCAGGCGTGAAAGAAGGCGTGTTAGTGACTATAAGGGTCAGATCCAGGTATATTAAAGTATTAGTTCATTCTTAAGTAATGAAATATTTTATATTTTGTTGTTGTACGCTGAACTATGTCAACCAGAAAACTTTCCTTCACGTATTAATTCCACTGACTGTCTGGTTAAACTTCTGTCTAACCAACCATCCCATCAGTTAAAACACAGAGTAATTGTATGTCTCATGAAGATAAGTGTCCGGGGCTCAAGACTGTTCAGCTGCCTCCCAGCATTCATATGGGGGATTACCAATAGACCCCTGGCAGTCTTCAAGAAGGCACTGGACAGGCACCTAAAGTCAGTACCTGACCAACCGAGCTGTGGTTCGTACGTCAGTTTGCGTGCGGTCAGCAGTAACAGCCTGGTTGATCAGACCCTGATCCACCATGAGGCCTGGTCTCAGACCGAGCCGCGAGGGCGTTGACCCCCTAAACCTTCTCCAGGTAAACTCCAAGTAAGACTGTAGCGCAAGACGGTAGGCATAGGTTTACCTGAAGTTTACCTTGGCTCGGTCTGAGACCAGGCCTCGTGGTGGATCAGGGTCTGATTAACCAGGCTGTTACTGCTAGTCGCACGCAAACTGACGTACGAACCCCGTTGGTCAGGTACAGACTTTAGGTGCCTGTCCAGAAGGGGTATTTATAGGCAGGCAGACAGGGAAGGGCCCTCCCCTGTCACCTGTCCTTTGTATTATTGTGACTTTGTAAATGGTCCAAGTCGGACCGAAACGTCGTCGTAAGCCCCTCTCCTTTTTTATATGTGCGGGTTGTGTGTGTATTGTAGGCTCTATTATTTGCTGGTTTAAGGTGAATTTGGTGCAGAGATTTAAAAGCTCGTGTGTGTGTGCGAGTTTTCATCTGAGCTGCCTCCTGGTGTTATCTCTGCTACCACATTATTTGCAATATTCCTCCATTTTAGGAGCCTTAGGTTGAAGTCCCCCAGGAGCAAGATGTTGGGGGCAGGAGCTGGAAGGTTTTCCAGACATTGGTCAATTTTCAGAAGCTGTTCCTGGAATTGTTGGGACGTTGCATCCGGAGGCTTGTATACAACCACGATGACCAGGTTTTGGTTCTCGATCTTTACTGCTAAAACTTCAACTACATCATTTGAGACATTTAGTAGTTCTGAGCATATAAGTGACTTTGTGATATACAGGCCAACCCCCCTCCCCCTTTTGCCTGTTCACTCTGTCACATCTGTATAGGTTGTAGCCAGGGATCCATATTTCATTGTCCAAGTGATCCTTTATGTGGGTCTCTGTGAAAGCCGCAAACATTGCATTTGACTCTGTAAGCAGTCCACGGATGTAAGGTATCTTGTTGTTCGTCGCTAGCTTTAGACCCTGTATATTTGCAAAGATGAATGTTGTTGGATTTATGGTATTGGTGGTATGGGGTAAGGTCTTTTTTTCCTGGCACTAATATCTGTTGTTCTGGAGTGGAGGCCATTGACTGTGTTTCCACTCCAGAAATGATTGCAGTTGGTGTACGATTTCTGTCATTTCCTGCCAGCTTTTTTTCCTTCCTGGCGTTAAAAAACCTCTCTCTCTCTGGAGTGGCTTTGGCTACCCAGGTTTTGCCATGGTCTGGATGTTCTGTGTCGTCTTGTACCCTTTAGGTGGTGTGCCTGGCAATATAGGTTATAGCACTGTCTTTCCTGAACTGATGAGTGACACATTTCAGGGTGGAAAAGCTTACAGAAAGGGAGGTTGCATTTTCCTGTTGTCATATGGGCACGGCATTTTCTGGGGTGGTCAAAGTTGCATGTCCCATCTGTTTTCCCAGAAATTCCATGCCTGCAGATACCAAATGCATAATATTTGCATAGGCCTGGTTTGTGTTTGCCTTATTTTTTTGTGACTATGTTCCCTAATGTATTCCCTATTGGTGCGTGTTTTCCTGTCTCATTTCTATCTTCAGCACTAGTGCTAACATCCCCTTTTGTTACATCTCCACCACTAGCACTTTCAGGAGCACTGTCCTCCAGGACAACACTAGCACCCTCAGGAGCACTGTCCTCCAGGACAACACTAGCACCCTCAGGAGCACTGTTTTCTAGGACAACACTAGCACCCTCAGGAGCACTGTTTTCTAGGACAACACTAGCTCCCTCAGGAGCATTGTCCTCCAGTACAACACTAGCACCCTTGGGAGCACTATTCTCTAGGACAACACTAGCACCCTCAGGAGAACTATCCTCCAGTACAACACTAACACCCTCAGGAGAACTATTCTCTAGGACAACACTAGCACCCTCAGGAGCACTGTCCTCCAAGACAACACTAGCACCCTCAGGAGCGCTGTCGTTCAAGACAGCCCCGTCCAAACCACCCATCTTATTTTCCCAGCTGTCATACCATGTTGACATGTCTTTCAAGAAGGATCTTTTATTTGTGTTCTCGTTTTTAATATAAATTTAATTTTATCATACAGGTGTATCTCGTTTGGGCAGACCCAAAAACATCTCTCTGAGTTTATGTCAAGTGTGGTCGCTGGTTGAAAATCCCTGCATATACCATGGGACCATTGACCACAGAGATTGCAAGCAATCCAGGCCTGTTTTCGTCCCTTACTCTTTCTACAGACTACACAGATCTTCATGGTGGTTGGTCATCTTACAACACTTGACAACTCTCCTAGCTAGCTAGTCTATAATTTCTTGAAGTATTTAGTTGTTTTTAACAGTTCCTCTGATTTGCTTGTTTCCAACGAATCCGTTTGAATCCGGTCCTTTGTTCACTTATTTCTTGGACGAATCCGGGCGAATCCGGTTTGTGCTCACTGTATATTTTAACTAATAACCACCTTAAGGTAGATCTGTCTATTTCTATTGTATCTATTTGTTGTAGTTGTTGTTTGGGTGTTTAATAAGGGCGTGTAAACCCAGTCAGCTTATGAATCCGGTCAGAGGATACCTTGTTTTCAACGAATCCGTTTGAATCCGGCCGTTTCGTTCACTTGTTCTTGACGAATCCGGCGAATCCGGATTAGTGGATCACTTATTTGGGCGTATCCAGTCGGTGATTTTGGACTAGCACATGAAAAAGACTACTGGAAGAATATTTAACAGAGTAATATGTGTTCAGTTTGATACAAATAGTATAGCTTGCGTGTTGGAGCAGCCGTGCTGCTCGTTGGTTCACTTGTTAGGTAAGTTTTCTAAGGTTCTTCTGGTACAAAATTATTAATTTTATTTGAAATGAGTTCTTACTAATTGACCAGTTTTATCTATTCGGCACGACATTGATTTTTATTTTATTACTCGGTTTCTATCTCTACTTTTCATTTTGTTGTTATATTTTTTTACTTTTTTAATTATTGTTTTTTATTTTATTTATTTATAGTTTTTTTGCATTTTTAAAAATATTATACACGTATTTCTGTTAATTTAAATTTTTATTTAATTTATTTTAAATGAAAAAACATATGATAGGGTGAATAGTTGATCAATGTGGCAGCTGTTGCAAGTGTATTAAATAGCTGGTAATTTACTAAAGGCAGCAAGGAGTCTTTATGAGGATAATTAGGCTCAGGTCAGGGTATGTAAGATGGAGGAGTTTATCTGGAGACTTGGTCTCCAGGTCTCCAGGTAATCATATTGTAGCAAAACAACTATCAAGCATTCTGTCCTTAATAACACATTTCCCATGGACAAAATGTTATCTCATATATAATATGGAACTAGGTGAGCAGCCACCTCCAGGTGGTAAAGTCTGGGTATTTTATGTGACTCTTGCAAGATAAATTACCATAATTACTATTAATAATCTATAGTTGCTGACAATTATCTATAATCACTATTAATTACTTTTAATCACTACACATCACTAATGATCACTACACATCATTAATCCTCAATACACATCACTAATGATCACTACACATCACTAATGATTGCTACACATCACTAATCACTACACAACACTAATGATCACTACACAACACTAATGACCAATACACATCAATAATGATCACTACACATTACTAATGATGACTACACATCACTAATGATGACAACACATCACTAATGATCACTACACATCATTAATGATCACTACACATCACTAATGATCAATACACACCACTAATGATCACTACACATCACTAATGATCAATACACATCACTAATAATCACTACACATCACAAATGATCAATACACATCACTAATCACTACACATCACTAATGATCACTACACATCACTAATCATCAATACACATCACTAATCATCAATATACATAGCTAATCATCAATACACATCACTAATCATCAATACACATCACTAATCACTACACATCACTAATGATGACTACACATCACTAATTATCACTACACATCACTAATGATCACTACACATCACTAATGATAATACACATCACTAATAATTACTACACATCACAAATGATCAATACACATCACTAATAATCACTACACATCACAAATGATCAATACACATCACTAATCACTACACATCACTAATGATCACTACACAACACTAATAATCACTACACATTACTAATAATCACTACACATCACAAATGATCAATGCACATCACTAATCACTACACATCACTAATGATCACTACACAACACTAATAATCACTACACATTACTAATGATCACTACACCACGAATGATCACTACACATCACCGGTGGCCCGGTGGCCTGGTGGCTAGAGCTCTCGCTTCACACACGGAGGGCCCGGGTTCGATTCCCGGCGGATGGAAACATTTCGACGTGTTTCCTTACACCTGTTGTCATGTTCACCTAGCAGCAAATAGGTGCCTGGGTTGTTAGTCGACTGGTGTGGGTCGCATCCTGGGGGACAAGATTAAGGACCCCAATGGAAATAAGACGCACTGACTTTCTTGGGTTATCCTGGGTGGCTAACCCTCCGGGGTTAAAAATCCGAAGAAATCTGATCTTATCTTATTATCACACTTCACTAATCATTATATCACTAATCATCACTACATATCACTAATCATCAATACACATCACTAATTGTCACTGTACATCACTAATGATTACTACATATCACTAATGATAATCACACATCACTAATCATTATATCACTAATCATCACTACATATCACTAATCATCAATACACATCACTAATTGTCACTGTACATCACTAATGATTACTACACATTGCAAATCATTATTACACAATACAAAAAGTTAATATGTATCACAATCACTGTTAATCACAAATCACCGCCACACATCATGAATCACTGCCACACATAAATCACAGCCACACATCACAAAACATCACTAGACATCACAGATCATCACTGAAAATGACAAATCGCTACACATCAGAGTTCATCACAACACAGCAATACATTTCGACAAAAGTTTTTTTTATCACTACAGTAAACTGATTGTTATTCATCACTACAGGAAGCTGTCACTCATCACTACAATAAACTGTCATTCATCACTACAGTAAACTGTGATTCATCACTACAGTAAACTGTGATTCATCACTACAGTAATCTGTCATTAATCACCACAGTAAACTGTGATTCATCACTAGAATAAACTGTCATTCTTCACTACACTAAACTGTCATTCATCACTACAGAAAGCTGTGATTCATCACTAGAATAAACTGTCCTTCATCACTACAGTAAACTGTGAATCATTACTACAGAAAGCTGTCATTCATAACTACAGAAGGCTGTCATTCATCACTACAGTAAACTGTGATTCATCACTAGAATAAACTGTCCTTCATCACTACAGTAAACTGTGAATCATTACTACAGAAAGCTCTCATTCATAACTACAGAAGGCTGTCATTCATCACTACAGTAAGCTGTCATTCATCACTACAGTAAGCTGTCATTCATCACTACAGTAAGCTGTCATTCATCACTACAGTAAGCTGTCATTCATCACTACAGTAAGCTGTCATTCATCACTACAGTAAGCTGTCATTCATCACTACAGGAAACTTATATATTATTCATTATTATATTATGGCTGATATTTATCACTGCAGATAAGTGTCATTTACTTCTTGGAACAACCAAAACAGTTCTACTTTCCTTAACTCTTACCTTCACTACTGGGAATGTTTTCATTATTCTGTGTTAATTCATATTTGTCTGCCTTAACTATATTAATAATTTCACTATTTTTAAATACCTTAGAATTCTTGTTATTAAAGAAACTTGATGTAGAGCTTCCTTCAGTTCCTGAGTAACTATATTAATAATATCACTATTTTTAAATACCTTAAAATTCTTGTTATTAAAGAAACTTGAAAAATCTTGAGGAATAACACCGATCAGTTCTTGAGCATCTTAACTATATTTATAAGTGTAAACTCCTGTCTTGTTAGTTAGTCAGCTTTTGCTTCTTCCAACAATCACAGGAGTTACTCACTTGACAGTATCTCCAGAGACTTCCAAGAAGAGCAAGAAGAATATGTTCTCCTTCTTTAAGAAGTGGTGGCAAGGATCAGGTGTGTCCTTAGATCAGGGCTGGGTGTGCCAACATGAAGATGCCCTCAAAATAGGCACTATATCAACAGGTGGCAGTGGAACCACTGAACTATGGCACCTTCCAGGACACGAAGAACCTGTAGTGATGAAGAGGATAATATACCCTGATAGTAAAGCCCAGTGTGTTCTCAAAGAGACATCTGTCCTCAACAAACTCAATGGTCGTGGTGGAGCACCAAAGGTCCTTGGTCTCTGCCCTAATGCAGGCTTCTATTTCATGACCTGTGTTGGCAAAGAAAGTCTGGAGGACATGATGAGAAAGCAAGAAAGTGGTCAAGAGAAAACTGAAGACATTGTTTGGCTAGAAATCATCCAAGATCTTCTGGTAAAACTGCAAGAAATCCACCATAAAGGTGTTGTTCATCTGGACTTAAAACGAAACAGCGTCCGAGTTGAGCATAATAAAGGCGCTCAAACAACACTGTCAATCCTGGACTTCGCTCTCTCTGGTAAACCAGGACATCAATGGTTGCTCAGAGAGAGTAACTATAACGTAGATTGGTTCTTACGAACATCTCCATGGTATTCTTACGAAGCCGCCATTGGTCAGCCAGTCTCCTACCTAAGTGACGTCGTTCCAGTCTCTCTCCTCATCAAAGACATCATCAACCTCATGGATCGTAAACCTCAACAGTTGATGACTCTGGCAGAAGAAGGTCTCAGTCGTGACCAAAACTACGACCATCATTGAAGAAAATATTGAAAACAACAAAAACAATTATTAAGCAATGGAATAAAAAGTATTGATCAGTTTGCTTCCAATGAGACATTGAGTAGAAGTTGTTTATTTACTTTTAGTTTATACTGATTTTATTAGAAAAAATTATAAGAGGTCATATAAATATTTATAGGAGGAAAACTAAGTTAAAAAATAAAAAGTGAAAACAATGGAATTATTGTTTATAATAAAATTATTATTTTTATTAAAAGACAGAAATACCAACCAAAAAGAAATATTTTTTTTTTTACAATTTAACGGTCTTGTATGAAAGCTGGGATAGCTGGAACTGTCATCCCTGGTACTGCCTTGGAAGACAGTACCTGTAAGATTATAGAAATGTAAGACAGTGGACCGGATGGAGATATTGGTCATGGTATTGAAGAAACATGTAAAGTCCAAGATATATAAGAACCAGAAAAACAAAATAGCAATAGTGATGGAGCTGGATAAAAAGGGATAATGCTTCTGGAAATAGTATTGATAGATTACCAGTAACAATTAATGGTCGTAGAGATGATAGTTCAGGTGATGTAGATAGTGGGGAGTCAGGAAAAACTGCACCAATAGAGAACCCAGCCACAAAAAAAAAAAATCCTGGCAAACATAAATTATATCTGTAAAAATTCTATGCCTTGAGTATGTGTACACATGGAATATATAGAAAAACAGGTGGGATAAGTTTTTTTGAGCATTCCAAACAATGCCGATATATCACCAAAGGACCTTAAAAACGAACCACTGGCCTCCACGTGGCAAGGTCTGGTAACTCAGAGATAACTCTGAGGCTGACAGTGGTCGCAAATAATAATTTTGCTCTCCCTTGTGGGAGATCACAGGTTCGAACCTGAAACGTTTACACTTATTTTACAAAGGAGTATGCGTAGTATTATGATGTGTAGTATTATGATGTTGTTACATGTGTAATGTAACATGATGTAGATGTGTACTGTTGTGATGGTTGATGTGTAGTGTATTGATGGTAGATGTGTAGTGTAGTGATGGTACATGAATAGTGTACTGATGGTAGATGTGTAGTGTATTGATGGTAGATGTGTAGTGTATTGATGGTAAATGCATAGTGTACTGATGGTAAATGCATAGTGTACTGATGGTAAATGCATAGTGTACTGATGGTAAATGTATAGTGTACTGATGGTAAATGCATAGTGTACTGATGAGAAATGTGTAGTGAAGAGATGGTAGATGTGTAGTATAATGATGGTATATGTTTACTATAGTGATGGTAGATGTGTAGTGCAGTAATGGTAGATGTGTAGTGATGGTTGATATGTAGTGATGGTAAATGCATAGTGTACTGATGGTAAATGTGTAATGAAGTATGGGTACATGTGTAGTATAGTGATGGTATATGTTTAGTGTAGTGATGGTAAATGTGTCGTGTAGTAGTAGTAGATGTGTAGTGTAGTGATGGTAGATGTGTAGTGTAGTGATGGTAGATGTGTAGTGTAGTGATGGTAGATGTGTAATGTAGTGATGATAGATGCATAGCGTAGTGATGGTAGATATGTATAGTGGAATTTGGTAGATGTGTAGTGAAGAGATGGTAGATGTGTAGTATATTGTAGTGGTGGTTGATGTGTTGTGTAGTGATGGTAGACTTGTAGTGTAGTGATGGTAGACTTGTAGTGTAGTGATGGTAGATGTGTGGTGATGGTAGATGTGTAGTTTAGTGATGGTGGATATGTGGTATAGTGGTGATAGATGTACTTGTAATTTTAGCCTAAGCCTGGCCACTACAACATCAGTCAATCTGTTCACATTGCAAGTTGCTCCATAAACATATTTATCTACGTTCATGTTATCATAGTGGTTTATAGATCTACTCAGGCTTTAACTGCATTCCTGTAACAATAATTTTCATTATTTACTTCTCTCCTAATATTATTCCTAATGCTAGACACATATATACCAAAGTTATATTCTACATTCTCCTTCTGGGTGCTCTTCTTGGCTAACATATCAATTTTATCATGAAGGAATAATCCAATGTGTTATGTGATCCATAGCAATTGTACATTAATTCCTTTGTCCTGGATTTTTGAGTATCTATACCTGGCTTCTCCAATGAGCAAGTTGTTGGAGTCATTATGTGAGTCAAGAGCCTTCACTGATTACGTAGAATCAGTATTGATGATAGAGTCAAGCTCAGTGTCATATGTTAGCTTTAGCGCAATTAGGATTGCAAACAATTCAGTTTGCAGTGTAGGCGCCCAGTTGTTAATTCTTATGCCTAGTTCAACAAATATATTATCGTTCTTTACTAGGGAGGTGGCAACAAGAGCAGTTGCTTTAACAAGTGATTTAAGGAAGGGATTACTAGCAATGAGCTTCTTGGGAGGGACTTGCAGGTATGTGATATTAAATGAACACATCTTCCATGGAGGGGTGAAATGCTCTTGTTGTCTACAGTGATACAGTTCATGCAGGTTATAAAACTTAACGTAATTGCATGTTTTCACAATCCATTTAGATCTGTGTGTATTTGCTTCTAGACATTTAGCAAGATTCATTGTGACAGTGTCTGGTTCATTTCTTAACACTAATACCGAGAACAGTGTTAATCTCAATAATCCTATCACTGATACTAGAAATATCAAGCTCCTTCCTCATATTAAGAACACGATAGAGGGAGACTTCTTTGGGACGAAATTGTTAGGGCTTCTAGACACAATAACGTACTGATAGGGGGAATTTAACTTCAGTTAAATTGACTGGACTTCTTTGACCGGTAACCTGGAATCCAGTGACTTTATGGAATTAGTTCAGGACTGTTTTCTGAAGCAAATGCAACAGAGCCTACCAGGGGTAATAATTTGCTCGACCTGGTCTTGTCAAATAAGGAAACACTCGTTAATAATCTGGAGATCACTGAAGAGCTTGGCACAAGTGATAACAAATCCATCATTTTTTAGCATTAACTGGGAATACGAGAATAATGATAATACGGTAAAAGTCTCTGATTTTCGTTCTACCGATTATAATGGACTTAGGGAATACCTGTCTAATCTCGATTGGGGTAATCTAGCTAATAATTTTATTTACGATGATCATACTTATGATTACGAAGGGATCTGCGTTTATGATTCTTTTCTTAATAATGTATAACATGCTCAGAGCATATATATTCCCCAAAGAGAAATTAGGCCAAATAATAACGACCCCAAATGGGTTAACATGAGGCTAAAGCATTTACTTTTCGAGAAAAGGGGAATTTATAGGCGCATCAAAAGAGGATAGATTAATCTTATTGACCAATATTTTCAGTTTAGAAAAATAAACACAAGCAGTATAATGAGATCCTTTATTGACAACGGTTCGCCCACGTAGTGGGCTTTATCGAGTCACAAACAGATCTACCTGGATAAAAGATACATGAGTATTTATAGAAGCATTCTTCCTCATGGAAGAATGCTCCCTTGTTGAACAAGTTTTTTCTGAACTTCACTATCCTCGTCACTTAATTGGGGACTGCAGACGACGAACATTAAACATCTTCAACACACCCAGAGAAGACACTGCCGAGAAGAGATACATTGTCCTCCCCACCAACTCCATTGCCAAACACGTTTCCAACATTTTTTCCAATACCTCATTCCGAGTATCTACCTCCAAATCCACCACCATCAAGGACATTACCAGTAACAGACAGGACAAGCTTCAATCCACTGCAGGGGTATACACAATCCCTTGTAATGACTGCAGCAAATTATACGTCGGCGAAACATCCAGAGACCTCCAAACACGTATTTCAGAACACCAGTACGCAGGCAGATCTGACGACCCAAGGAATGCCTGTGTTCAACACCGAAATCCACACAACCATTTAATCAACTACAGAAACGCAAGACTCATCGCCAGAGAAGACAACACTCAATACCGAAGAATCCTGAATCATCACTTATCTGCATATCCAACAACTTCAACCAGAACAACGGCTTCTACAACATAGCTGAACCTATTACCAAGAAACTTCTTCATCGCTATCCCACATAAGAACTTAAGAATGGAACACTGCAGAAAGTCTACCCATATACTTATCCAATCTCTTTTTAAAGCTACAAAAGGTTTTAGACTCCATCACCCTACTTTGAAGACTGTCACATGCAGCATTCTCCACCTGACTAAATCTTATAAATTCTCATGTATCTTTTATCCAGGTAGATATGTTTGTGACTCGATAAAGCCCACTGTGGGCGAAACATTGTCAATAAAGGATCACATTATACTGCTTATGTGTTTATTTTTCCATTGTGTCGGTATTTTATACCATTTATTTCCATGTTAGTATAATGTCAGTATAATGTTAGTATTTTGTGAGTATAATGTCACTATAATGTCAGCATATCAGAAATGTCAGTGATGTCTAATGGCTTCCCAAGAGGGTGGAAAATGCCACAATAACATTCCATCTTTAGAAGATAATTTTTTTCTTTGATACCCGTCACAATATTTTTAAACATCGATGAACTACTAAAAGGAAACAAGTTTCGTAGCATCCACAAGCTGACGGGTGAGAACATCTGTCCGCATCCACAAGCTGACGGGTGAGAACATCTGTCCGCCCTGCTAGACACTGATGTCCAGCCACGCCCAGACGCAGGTAGCAGCTTGACGGGTGAGAACATCTGTCCGCCCTGCTAGACAGTGATGTCCAGCCACGCCCAGACGCAGGTAGCAGCTTGACGGGTGAGAACATCTGTCCGCCCTGCTAGACAGTGATGTCCAGCCACGCCCAGACGCAGGTAGCAGCTTGACGGGTGAGAATTCAGGATGCTGACTCAGTTGTCTGGTAGCTACTACCAGTCTCGGGGCAGCCGCAGAAATAGTAACCAACATCCGGGGAGTGTCAGTAGATTAACTGCCCCTTCCTGTCTGCTGGCCGTCAAACTGACGCTTTGGTTACAATATTGGTAGGATAAGTTGAGGTAGAAAATAACGGGGAAGACACGTTAAAATAAAAAAAATATTGAAGATAGAAAGCAGGAGGAGGTGGAGAATAAGCACCAGGAGAAGAGGAAGAAGGAGGAGGAGAAGGGGACTACAACGACTACTTTTGTTCTTAACCTCTTAAGGTTAATAACCAGAGAAAGTCGAGCAATGTCCATTATTTCTTGAGAACATTAACTCCTCTTCCCTAGAGAGACACCAATAATCGCCCTCCTTAAGATGAAGATTTGCTCATACGTATCGCCTCACTGGAATCAATGCTCCCGAAGCTCAGTTCTTGGATCATGACCTGATCAACCAGGGTGTTACTGCTGGACGCACGCAGTCCAGCTGTATGAACCACAGACAGGCTGATGGGGTACTGACTTTAGGTGTCTGTTCAGTTCCCTCTTGTAAACAGCCAGGGGTCTGTTGGTAAGCCGGACAGCTGACAGTTTCTAGTGGATAATTGTACCAGCTTTCTGCCGGTATAACGCAGAGAAAAACGCTGGTTAGTAATTAGTAAAAGTAAATATTTAATTTGTTTTAGGTTTGAAGATATAGTATACAAAATATTTTTATACAGTGGTCTCGAGGACACACAGATGGTATGTGGGAAAACACGAATGCGCTTAAATTTTCACTATTTTTTCACTGTGGTTATTTTCCATAGAAAGTTCATTATGTAGATTTAACTTAGCATAACCCAAGATTTTGATTAGATTTTGCCGCTGAAGCAGCTAATTTATTTTGCACCCCATATCCACCCATTGGACGGTAGCGCACTAGCATATGGATACAAAAAGAGTCTGGAACTAGACTCCATAAAAGGGGTTAACAGCACATAGGTACTGTCTATCTCTATATTCCTCAGTAAGTGAAAATTTAAGCCTGAAGTGTTTAAGAAAGTTACTATAAGTCTAGCCACGTACTTTGGAATTAGTTTGATCATCTGTGTCTGCCAAACTGCCGGAAGTATTTGTAACCAAGCCTAAGCCTGGTACTGCAACATCAGTCATTCTATTCACATTGCAAGTTGTTTGGTAGACATGATTATCTACGTTCACGTTATCATAGTGATACATCTACTCAGGCTACTTACTAACAACATTCCTATGACATTCACTTTCATTATTTATTTCTCTCCTAATATTATTTCAAATGTTAGACACAAGTATACCACTGTTATGTTCTACATTTTCCTTCATGATACTTTATATCAAAGGTTTAAAAAAACAAGTTTTTAAATGAGACACTTGCGCAGCACTTGCGTATTGCGCAGCACTTCCGTATTGCGCAGCACTTGCGTATCTTTATTGTGGAAATGTTTCTCCAGCCAGTGGCTTCCTCAGTCCACTACAGAGAAGAACGGGGAATATTAGGAGTTAGAGGTAATCAGTCTCTCAGCCTGGAGTGGATGTGTTCAGTCCGTCAATCTTGGACTCGGAGCTGCAGCTTATATACTGCAAACACTATATAAGCCCCTAAGGATTTTTCCACTGATGACTCCGCCGACTCCAACTGCTTCACCTCACTTCTCTGAACATATGCAGTACTTTTATCAAGATTGAGGGACTGATCTCATCAACTCCTGGCTGAGGGACTGATTACCTAAAACTCTTTCTCATCTTCCACTATTCTCATTCTTCATTCTCAGGATGCTTCTTTAATATGTATGTTTGTCATTTTATGTCAAGTGTCTTCAGTGATGACATGGAATCAGTAATAATAAAAAGGACATAATATAAATATAGTGCCTTAAGGATGACAAATATTTCAGTTCACAGTAACGTCAAATAATGTGACTTGTTGCTAAGTGAATTCCAAGTGAATTAATCCGTGATAGTGATTTTTTTCCCCAGGTAATACGACATTGTTTCCATTGCCTATAGCTTTTTATATAAACCCTTTCCAAGAAAAGTTAATAGATTTGAAAGCACTTTCCCTTAGGCGTGGGTTCTCGGGGCTAAGTTGCTTGTGTCCTCAGTTCACATACTCAGGGACCTGAGATCGAACCCGGAACGCGTGAAATGGGCATGTTTCCTTACACCTGGTGCCCCTGTTCACCCAACGGTAAGTAGGTAAGCAGTAATATAGGTACCTGCATGTTAGTCTATGGTTGTGAGTCGCATCTTAGTTGAAAGTAATGTTATGGGTCGCATCTTATAGAAGATAAATATTCCCAATGGAAATAACACCGACAGCTTCCGATGACACACTGGCTTTTTTGGGTTACCCTGGATGGCTAACATTACGGGTTAAACATTTTTTTCCTTCTTATCAGCACATTTCCCTACCCTGCCATCAGAACCTACCTCCCTTTTGTGTTTACATACCACTCCCTTCAACCATTCTGCACGCTGAGTCTTTCCCCACCACCTTCTACCTCTGGAAAAATAAACACATAAGCAGTATAATGTGATCCTTTATTGACAACGTTTCGCCCACGCAGTGGGCTTTATCGAGTCACAGACAGATCTACCTGGAAAATGAGTAACACCAGTACGCAGGCAGATCTGACGACTCAAGGAATGCCTGTGTTCAACACCGAAATTTACACAACCATTTAATCAACTACAGAAACGCAAGACTCATCGCCAGAGAAGACAACACGCAATACCGAAGAATCCTGGAATCATCACTCATCTGTATATCCAACAACTTCAACCAAACAACGGCTTCTACAACATAGCTGAACCTATTGCCAAGAAACTTCTTCATCGCTATCCCACATAGAACTCAAGAATGGAACACTGCAGGTCCTTTAAGTCACACAAGGTTTTAAACTATCACACTACTTTGAAGACTGTCACATGCAGCATTCTCCACCTGACTAAATCTTATAAATACTCATGTTACTCTTTTTCCAGGTAGATCTGTTTGTGAAGTACCAAGATCTGCTGATGAAGATGCGACGTCAGAAGACACTCCCCATCATGGGGAGCCACAGCAAGAAAGAAAGAAAGAAGAAGATGACCGACACCCTCTACCCAGGGGGCCAATGCCGGGTCACCATTTGGAGAAGACCCGGGCCGGATGTACCGGCGAACCTACAACAACAACAACCTGGACTTCAGAATCTCTACACCAACGGTGCTGAAAACACCAATGCCGAGGCCGAGGAACTGATTACCTCATCTTTTGTATATAGTTCTACTCTCTTCAAATTATGTCCTAGAATTTTGTATTGATAAAGCCACTGGATGGCGAAACGTCTACTATAAAGATACCCAGATGTTGCACATGTGTCTTAATATCAATCACAGTCTGGTTGATCCGACTCTTTGCGGAGGAAATCGTCACGATTTAGCCTGAAGACTCCTACACGTGTTCCGACAGTATATCTGATATATTCTTGTAAGATGTTTAAAAGTTTTGGATCATGGATGTTGATAAAATGTTCTCTTACTGCGCCCATGGTGATCCTGACTTTAACTGGATTTATTCTACTCATTCTATTATATCTCAGACGCCAGTATGCTGTTATGGCAGTGTGGAAATTTGGGACCAGAACCTCAAGCCTCTTCCACGTATATAATATATTTTTCTCTCCTCTGCTCCAGAATATATGTTTATAACTTCTTAGCCTTTCAAGTAATTTAAATGTTTTAAGGGCAAACTTCAGCTCATAAATGACCTCAGTATATGTTTCAGTTCTGATATCACTCTGTCTTTTAGCGAGAGAATGTAAACGATTAGAATAGTGTTATCAGTGGCACAGTTTCCCTTGTTCTGAAAGTTTTCATTATCGACTCCTTTATTTTCCTGGTCGTCGTGATATTTCCTTATTGGGTTCCTTGAATGAAAGGTCAGTTGACAATATTTTTCCCAAGACCTTTACATGTTCCATATTTAAGCAGATGGAACTTGTCACCTCTGAACGTCATGTTATTCTCCACAGTTTCCGTACAAACTTTGCTACCTGTAGGTAGTTCTTGGGGTTAATGTCCCTGCGGCCCGGTCCTCGACCAGACCTCCAGGTAGATCGGGACCTGATCAGCCAAGCTATTACTGCTGGCTGTACGTAATACAACGTATGAACCACAGCCCAGCTGATCGGGCATTGACTTTAGGTATCTGTCCAGTGGAAAAATGTGTAAGAAAATTGTGGTCTTCCTGAAATAATGGATATAATGTGATGGATAAAAGATATCCCTCTACCTAATGATAAGTAAAAAATCCTATCCATCATTCCTTACAGCCCGCATAAAGGAATCCTTTCAAATTTATTTGTTTCCTTTGAATACTGATATATTTTAAGATATACCTGTGTAAATCAGCGTGGTGTGCAGTGTTTTATATTGTACCAGACACGCTTGCCGACCTAGTCTTCAACTGATAAATCCCACACGGCATATCTCGAGTCAGCTTAAATTTAAATAGTGTTGCTTACCGTAGTTCACTCAGATGGGTGTGATATGGATGTCTGTTAAATGTTTTGCACTCTGGCAGCATAAATGAAATTTTTTTCCCCTCTTGAAGACGAAACTCAACATGTAAATCTTAAAATCAACTCATAGTCAACAGTTACATATATTTACTTTCCAGTCTGCTTCATAATAGTAATATTTCCCTTCCAACCTAGGAGGCCTGGTCTGGCCAGACCCAGGGAATGGAATTTCCCAGAACCACTAGCGGATAACTCTTTCACAGATGCTATTAGTGGAATAATTTTTGTATGGTAATTTTCAGACTGGTTTTCACAAAGTTATTGCAACATTGAAAAATAACCAACCCTAGGCCAAGTGTCTATCAACATGTTCCTAGGACACACACACACACACACACACTCGACCCCTGCAACCACAAATAGGTGAGTACAAATAGGTGAGCACACACACGGGGCCAGCAGCTATGACTCGACCGCTGCAACCACAACTAGGTGAGTACACACACATATATATACACACACACACACACACACACACATGCTGAAGCTGCAGAAGCCCGGATGCAGACCCAAGAAACTGAAGTAACAATGCTGAAGCAACATACAGGGCCAGTGACCAGAAAGAACTTAGAATCTGGAGCAGGTGCACCAACAGCAGGTGAGGGAGCTAAAGAAAAGGGAGGAGACAAGGCTTATGCTGAGACCATATCAGACCAGGAAATGTCGAGGAATGAAAGGGACATGCTCCTGGGCACAGGGAAAGCAGTTAGTGAGGGGAGTGTAAGTGTAGAAAGAGAGCTGCCCCTTGCAGAGGTGCGTACAGACCTCAGGAAGATACAGGAGATAGGGAGGAAATGGCTATGTATAAATGGGACCCAGAGTTGCAGAAGAAAATTCAATGGGAGGAGGAGAGGGAGAGGCCAGTCTTTATACATGGGCTTCAGGAGAGTGAAGGGGACACATACGATGAAAGACGACAGAGAGAAAAAAATGAGATTGAAAATATCATCAAACAAACCGGAGAAGAGGACGTGACTGAGCTGATAAATTTTCAGATAACAGGGGGGTACACGAGTGAAAGATACGGAACAAGATCCTGCAGGGTAAGCCAAGCTAAATGAATAATCAACATACTGGGCAGTGTTCCTAGATATTGACAGAACGAAAACGAAACGGCAGAAACTGAGAGGACACAGAGACAAAAGGGGCAAGAAAGAGATACAAGACTAGAGTTAGTAGGGGACAACCAGAGCCGAGAGGAACGACAAAGGCAAACACCCACAGAACCCCACAACCAAACATATTACCACAAAACACACTATATTCCACACTCACAGACTACACTCCTCCCAATGCTGTAGAACCGCACAGCACCCTGCCAAGTCTTCCATTCCCCCAGCTCCCACCAATCCCCTTGAATACAGTGCTGGAGAGGAAACTGAAGGTTTGGTACACCAACGCTGACAGAATAATGAATAAGTGGGAGGAGTGGCATGAATTACTGAGGTATCACCATAAATCATACCTCACACGAAAACCAAGCTTACAGGATTGATAACAGATGCAATCTTTACAACTGGTTATCAGATCCTGAGGAAAGACTGAGAGAATAGAGAGGGTGGAGGAGTTGTACTACTCAACAATAAAGAATGAAATTTTGAAGAGTTGGTAAGGGGAGACAGAGGAGAAGTGAAGTGATGATTGCAGTGATGTATAACCCACCACCGAACAACAGGAGGACAAGACAAGAATATAACGAGAGTAACAGAGATATGGTCGACACACTGGCCGAAGTGGCAAAAAGAGCCTATTTGGGCAGAGCAAAGCGACTGGTTGTGGGTGGCTTCAGTCACAAGGAAACTGACTGGGGAAACATGGAGCTAAGATGGAGAGGTAAGATATTAGAGGTGGTACTGGAAAATGTCCAGCAATTGGTTCCAAGTGTTTAACCTCACCAAGTGCAAAGTCATGAAGATCGGGGAAGGGCAAGGAAGACATAAGACAGAGTACAGTTTAGGGGGCCAAAGACTGCAAACCTCAATCAAGGAAAAGGATCTTGGAGTGAGCATAATACCGAGCACATCTCCTGAAGAGCACATCAAACAAATAACTGATGTAGCGTTTGGGCGATTAGCAAACCTACGAATAGCTTTCCGGCACCTCAGTAAGGAATCATTCAGGACTTTGTACACAGTGTATGTCAGACCCATTTTTGAGTATGCAGCACCAGTCTGGAACCTCACACCTAGTCAAACACGTCAAGAAATTAGAGAAAGTGCAAAGGTTTGCAACGAGACTAGTCCCAGAGCTAAGAGGCATGCCATACGAGGAGAGGTTAAGGGAAATCGAACTGACGACACTGGAGAGAGGGACATGATAACATATAAAATACTGAGAAGAATTGACAAGGAGGACACAGACAGGATGTTCCAAAGATGGGACACAGCAACAAGGGGTCACAACTGGAAGTTGAAGACTTGGATGAGTCACAGGGATGTTAGGAAATATTTCTTCAGTCATAGAGTGGAATAGTTTGGAGAATAGCGTAGTGGAGGTAGGATCCATACAATGCTTTAAGAAGAGTTACGACAAGGCTCAGGGAGCTGGGAGAGGGTGGACCTAGTAGCGACCATTGAAGAGGTGGGTCCAGGAGCTGTGAATCGACCCCTGCAACCACAATTAGGTAAGTACACAAACACACACACAACTATAATCAACCTGACGACACTGGAGGACAGGAGAGATAGAGATGATATGATAACGACATATAAAATGCTGAGAGGAATTGACAAGGTGGACAGAGACAGGATGTTCCAGAGCACCGACTACGGTCTTCTTCACACCAACTCCAAGGCCGAGGGACTGATTACCTCATCTTTTGTATATAATTCTACTGTCTTCCAATTATGTCCTTGAATTTGTATTGATAAAGCCACTGGATGGCGAAACTTCTACATTAAGGTACCCAGATGTTGCACATGTGTCTAATTTTCATCTTGTCGGTATTGTAGACCATTCATGAACAACTTCTGCAGAGAAGTTGCAGAGGTTGGTGGATGAGTTTGGTAGGGAATGTAAAAGAAGAAAATTAATAGTGAATATAGGAAAGAGTAAGGTGATGAGGGTAACAAAAAGATTAGGTGACGAAAGATTGGATATCAGATTGGAGGGAGAGAGTATGGAGGAGGTGAATGTATTCAGATATTTGGACGTGTCAGCAGATGGGTCTATGAAGGATGAGGTGAATCATATAATTGATGATTATAAAAGGGTGAGTGGAGCACTTAGGAGTCTGTGGAGACTAAGAACTTTGTCTACGAAAGTAAAGAGGGGAATGTATGAGAGTATAGCTATACCAACACTCTTGTATGGGTGTGAGACATGGGTTGTGAATGTTGCAACAAGGAGAAGGCTGGAGGCAGTGGAGATGTCATGTCTGAGGTCAATGTGTGGTGTGAATATAATGCAGAGAATCCGTAGTTTGGAGATTAGGAAGAGGTATGGGATTACCAAAACTATTATACAGAGGGCTGAGGATGGGTTACTGAGATGGTTTCGACATGTAGAGAGGGTGTAACAAAATAGAATGGCTTCGAGAGTGTATAAATCTGTAATGGAGGGAAGGCTGGGTAGGGGTCGGCCTAGGAAAGGTTGGAGGGAGGGGGTAAAAGAAGTTTTGTGTGCGAGAGGCTTGGACTTCCAGCAAACGTGCGTGAGCGTGTTAGATAGGAGCGAATGGAGACAAATGGTTTTTAGGACTTGACGTGCTGTTGGAGTGTAGGCAAGGTAACATTTACGAAGGGTTTCAGGGTAACCGGCAGGCCTGACTTGATTCCTGTAGATGGGAAGTACAGTACCAGCACTCTGAAGGAAGGTGTTGCAGTTTTGTAGCTGTAGAGTAAGCACGCCTCTGGCAAGACAGTAATGGAGTGAGTGATGATGAAAGTTTTTCTTTTTCGGGCCAACCTGCCTTGGTGGGAAACGGTTGATGTGCGATGTGTTAATAAATAAATAAATAAATATATATATATATATATATATATATATATATATATATATATATATATATATATATATATATATATATATATATATATATATATATATATATATATATATATTAATGCATCCTCGAACAATTGGTTTCAGTCAGTTAACAATTCTACGACTAGCCGGGGATGAACCCGTGTTATTTTAGCCCATCTTGATTGAAGCCAGCCAAAATCAAGTCTCCAGTCGCAGTATTGTTAATTGCATAATACCACTTATTTGTGGATGCGTTAATATGAGCACTGCTCGTAAAGACTGGTATTACAAACGGGAGTAGAATCAAATTAGTCCTGAGCTTTCCACATCCACGTATGTACTCGCATCAGGAAACATGTTCAGTGCAACTGGGTACCTGATGTTTGTACCATTGTCGTCTCAGTGCTTAGACCGTCATGGGTTTTGGCTGGCTTACCTTGAGGCGGCTAAAATAACATGGGTTCGTTCCCTGGCTAGTCGCAGTGTTGTTACACTGGAATAAGGCCACAACATTTAAAGGAAATGGTTAATCCAGTTATCGGGGAGATTGCAGAGACACTGCTGTCAGAGATCACAAGGTTCGTCAACAATTCCTTGGCTGGTCTGATTCCTGACGAGATTAAACCTTTCTTTTTTGGAGCATCACTTTGTGCCCTTAAAAAGAAGGATGGAGGAATTAGGCCAATCGCAGTGGGCAACACGTTTCGCCGCCTCGTTTCTAAAGCTGCTGTCAGAAGTATTCGCGCAGAGGCGGCCATCATGCTTCAACCAAACCAGCTTGGCTTTGGGGTCTCTCAAGGAAGTGAAGCAGCGGTTCATGCAACAAGGGCGTATATCGACAACCTGCCTGAGGACAATGCAGTGGTTAAATTAGATTTCAAGAATGCATTTAATCTCCTGAAAAGAGACGTGGTATTAGCAGCTGTACAAGAACATTTCCTTGGTCTCTTCTTTTTGTTCAGCTGGATATAGCAAGGAATCAATGCTCCTGTTTGGAGAGCATGAAATCATCAGAGGGTGTCCAGCAAGGGGACCCTCTCGCACCATTTCTCTTCTGTATAGCAATTAGGGCAATCACAGTCAGACTGACAAGTGAGCTAAACATCTGGTTCCTGGATGATGGCACACTAGCAGGTACAAAGGATTCCCTTCTAGATGATCTTACACAGGTGATGACACGGGGACAGGAAATGGGTCTCATCCTAAATCCATCCAAATGTG
Source organism: Cherax destructor (assembly GCA_009830355.1). Lineage (NCBI taxonomy): Eukaryota > Metazoa > Arthropoda > Malacostraca > Decapoda > Parastacidae > Cherax > Cherax destructor. Next base: position 37,142 of record WNWK01006586.1, on the reverse strand, counting down.
AAATAATCTCAGTCAATCAACAAGTGATAGATGCAGTGAGATCAAAACTACTAGGAGCAACACTCATTGCCCCTACAAATAGTGTCTTGCTTGGAGCACCTCAGGAAGATACTGGAAGAATTTAGGAGAATGGAACAACGAATAGGCAATCTTGACACCCACAATGCCTTGTACCTTCTCACAAAATGCTTGAGTCTGCCCAAGTTGACATATTTCCTAAGATGTGCTCCTTCATATGATAACCCTATACTACACGAATATGACAGTATCCTGAGGCAGATCTTTACTAAAGTACTTAACCTTACTCTAGAAGATGGGCAGTGGGACTAAGCTACACTTCCAGTCAGACTAGGAGGCATTGGCGTCCTCAATTCATCTCAGATTGCTCTACCTGCTTTCCTGTCTTCATGCATTGCATCCAGAGGGCTTGTAGCAGCGATTCTCCCTGAACATCTTAGGGACAAGATTGGAATCCATGACCAAAAGTTCGTCGACGGAGACAGGATCTGGGATAATCTAACGGGTTCTGAAACCAGGCCTGCTCCCCCCAACAACTGCAAACAGTCGCACTGGGATGGCCCAGTAGTAGAGAATATAGCCTCAGCAATGCTTCAGAGTGTGTCAGGGGACACAGCCCGACCCTGAAGACCATCTCGTTGGTGCTTGCCCTTTGATGACTTAGCGCCCCTATTCTCGCCGAACAAAGGTATATTTGTGGCAGTGAAGCTGCAGACCGATTCGGGTACCATGGTCTTGTGTGTCGTAAATCCGAGGGAAAGATTGCAAGACATGAAGAGGTTAATGACATTATCAAGAGGAGCCTCACAACAGCCGGATGCCCAGCAGTAAGGGAGCCACCCCAACTATGCAGATCTGATGGCAGCCAAAAGCGTCCAGATGGTATCACCCTTCAAGCCTGGACAGACGGCAAGCAGGTGGTGTAGGACTACATATGTGCATCTACCTTGGCTGATACTTATCTCCAATACACCAGGGAGGAAGGAGGGGTAGCTGCCACCTTCAGGGAGTCCCAGAAGTCGAGAAAATATGGAGAACTATGTTTGTTCCCATAGGCTCGGAGACCCTTGGCTCATGGGAAAAGAGTGCATCTAAGTTCCTCAAGGAGCTGGGCAAAAGACTCAACAGGGTAACTAGGGATCCCAGGGCAGCTAGTTTTCTCTTCCAGCGACTCACGCTGCTGTTCAGAGGGTAATGCGCTGTATTCTGGGCACGCGCCCAGCTCTGAGGAGCTGGATGAGATTTCCATTATAATCAGTGACAAACATGTAACAATATGTACTAGACATGTATCTCTCACACCTCGTGTACTGTATATGCCATCTTTATACCAACAACAATGCATCTTTTAAATCTTTTGTACCATATTATGTAATAAAATATACCTATTGGCAAAAAAAGAATGGAAAGATGGGGTGGTAGGAGAAGTGGAATATCCAAACGTCTTCAGGAAGAAATCCAAATATTCTTCCTGAAGCCTTTATACCAGAGGTGGACCCATCATATATATATATATATATATATATATATATATATATATATATATATATATATATATATATATATATATATATATAAGCATATATGTGTCTGTGTATAATATAAACACACCGAAGATAAGTCGTAATAAACGACGCTCCAGTATTATATTTATTCATAAATATATGAAAGTGGGAGAGAGAGAGAGAGAGGTGAGGAATAGTGTGTAGAGGTGTGTAGTGTTATCAGCAGTGTAACACACACGATGAATCATACATTGTCTGGAACCAACACCATCCCATGTTCGGTGTCACAGTTATTGTGCAGAGAATCACATGGAACATGTTCTCTTACAGCAGTAAATGGGTTGCCATCTATCGCCTAGCAGTTAATAGACTCATAGATGTGTGTCGTAACACCTGCAGTCCCTGTTCTCCTAGTAGTGGAAACGTTCTTAGGTGATACTCTCAAAACACTTATTGCCCTTGTGTCCTAACAGTAAATAGTACACAGGATTTGAACGAGGACATGGCGAGAGTGATACCTGTTCTCTACCATTGTACTGTGAAAGCAACAAAAGATCTGACAACCGTTTTATCTGCAGGAGACGAAGTTGCTGAAGGACAGCTTCCTTACACCTGAGCAGGATCATCTGAGCTAAAACCATAAACCCTCGCAGTGCAGTGGTTGGGTTTGTGGTACTAAGCTCATAAACCCTCGCAGTGTAGTGGTCATGTTTGTGATTTATGCCTGCTGGTATGGGGGCATTTCTCTGGGATGTGCGCCTTTCGTCTAAATATTCTGACACTCTGGCCGATGGCTTGGATTCCAGAATGGGAAAAATAGGTTTTAAATAGATTGACCTGTGTTGTGATTACCATATATACAATATGAGTAAATGTGTCATGACTGTAGCAAGTGGTTATTGAGAGTATAAATGTATTATATAAAGGTTCAAGTGCTTCATTAATGTAATAGAACCACAACATAAACTCCTGAAATTTAAAAATTCTTTAATAAATACGAATTCTCAATATTACTCAATTTTCTTATGTAAGTTCTGATTAAAATTCTCTACAATTCACAAAGAAAAAAAGGAATAAAAATGTGAACCTTTCATTGTGGGAAACACACCAGGACTGAAAATTTGAAGCTGAGCAGTAGGACCATTATTTAGGTATCACACGTATTCTAAAGACTCGATTTTTTTTACGAAAAGGTCACTGACACATTAGCCTCCACACAAACTAAACAGGGTTTAAGGGGGTCAAGATTTCTCACTTTTTTACTCATAAAATTGTTATCTGTGAATCTCCACACTAGAATTTAACTCTCCTCCATCGTAAATTAGACACCATTTTTAAGCACTTTAAGCTAAACTGCAGAAGATTTTGAAAGGTATTTAAGGCAGTCCAGCATGTGGAAAATAGTTTCAACAACTTTGGTCATAGTGGACCTGAGAATGCCAGTTGTTGCAAGTACTTCAGACTCATCAAGACTATAGTAATGAGCTGCTTCTATGCTGAGGGACTGATTACCTCAGCTGCTTCTAGGCTGAGGGACTGATACCTCAGCCTTCATCTGGACTGTATCTAGTGCTTCATGTGAGGGACTGATTACCTCAGCTGCTTCTAGGCTGAGGGACTGGTTACCTCAGCTGCTTCTATGCTGAGGGACTGATTACCTCAGCTGCTTCTATGCTGAGGGACTGATTACCTCAGCTGCTTCTATGCTGAGGGACTGATTACTTCATCCCATAACTTTCCAGTCTTTTGTATTGTTCTGATAGTCACTGGTGGGCGAAACGTCCACATAATAAAGATACCCAGATGTTGCACATGTGTCTAATTTATCAGCCGTTGCCGGGTTACCACACACCACCATTGAAAATATTTGTAGCCAATCAGATGGTGGGCTCGTATTATGAGTGAAATAAAAAATAGAAAATCTAGAGGAGAAAAATATCTGGCAATCATTGAAAGTTTCCCCGTTGAGCATATTTAATTATGTCGATTATTCTAAAGTAGATGCTAATTATTTTTAATTATTCTGAAGTAGATGCTAATTATTTTTAATTATTCTGATGTACATACTAATTATTTTTAATTATTCTGAAGTACATACTAATTATTTTTATTTATTCTGAAGTAGATGCTAATTATTATTAATTATTCTGAAGTATATACTAATTATTTTTAATTATTCTGAAGTAGATACTAATTATTTTTAATTATTATGAAGTAGATACTAATTATTTTTAATTATTCCGAAGTATATACTAATTATTTTTAATTATTCTTAAGTAAATACTAATTATTTTTAATTATTCTGAAGTAGATACTAATTATTTTTAATAATTCTGAAGTAGATACTAATTTTTTTAATTATTCTGAAGTATATACTATTTATTTGAATAATTCTGAAGTAAAACTAATTATTTGAATTATTGTGAAGGAGATACTTAAGACAGTCTGGTGTTCTTGATCACACTCCAAGACACTAGACAGAAAGACTCCTCAAGGAAATTCTCAGCTGCTTGATTTTCCTGGATTTTCCTGGATTAGTAACTTTTCGAGGCTAACAATTTAAAAATAATCTTCCTGTACACGTAATATATAAGGTAAATCAATCACTTCTTCTTATATTACGTGTATATTTGACTTTCCTGCCAGACATTTAATAGTTACCGTTTTCTTACGAATCCCTTTTCAATTAAGACTTGGTTTGAAATTAAGCCACTAGGTGACATGGAGGTAAAGATGGTTCTTAACCCCAGATGGTTGTCGTGGGTTCTTAACACGAGGGATGCAGGGAGGGGGTTAACCCAGACAACCCCTGGAGCCAAACAGTGAAGCTCATTTGTTTAAGCTTTATCAGGTCCCGTCTCTCTTAACATGCAAACCTTAACAGAGGTTTAATTCTTAAGTGACAGGCGCAGAGGGATAACTGGTGTAATATTCGTGGCCCCAGATTGTTCAGCATCTTACCAGAAGATATCAGTAGCACTGCTGGAGCAGGTGTACTAGTCCATGAGGCAAGTTTATACAGACACTACGGAATAAAAAGTGATATGAGGAAATTAGCTGACGATACAAAAATAGGCAGGATATTGATTCTGAGAATGATGCCGCCGAACTTCAGGAGCATTTAGGCAAACATATCGTAGTCTGAAAAGTGGTATGCAGGTCATTGTAGATTAGCGCAAAGTCTTGAAGCTCGGTAATGTAAATGATCCTAGCATTTATAAGCTAAATTACACAGAACTTGGGCATACAGAATGAGAAAAGGACTTGGAGTTAATGAAAGCAGGAACCTGAAGCCAAGAATGATTGAAATTCCTTAAACTACATCCTGTGGTAAGACGAATTAGACACATCGACTCCAGGCTGAGGACTGATTAACTCAAACTAATTGTTTTCAATAATTCTTCTTTGTATTGGACTGATGAAGCTACTGTGAGACGAACCGTTTCCACAATAAATATTCCCAATTGGTGCACATATGTATAATTTATTAACTTGTCGCTTCTCTGAGCCGACAAGTTAATAAATTGAAAGATGTAGAGTGAAGGGAGAAGTGTGTAAGTGGAAGATGGACGTAAATAAGGGTGACGTAAACAAGGTTTTGAGAATATCCCTTCAAGAAAAAACTCGAAATAATAAAGTCTCCGTATTGTTGCCTTAGCAGTAGAGATGTAAAGACGACGTAATCAGTGTATCACCCTTGAAAACGTAGTTTAAATGTGGTCAGTTTCTCAGCCTGGAGAAGAGTTTTGCTCCATAGTCTGCAACAATGTGTAGCTGAGGCAACACTATGGAGACTTATGTACTTTCAAAGGTGAGGCGCAGATGATCTTGACGACAGGAAAGATGAGAATGTAAACAAGAGAAGGGAAGGTCCCTTTCAAATATATCCCATTAGTTACAAGCGAGAAGGGATGGATTTGAGAAGGACCTGCCCTCTCATGATTACATTCTCACTTCTGTAAGTGGGCTCCGCCTCTCTGTCCTCAAGATTCCCTAGCTACTATAGTTTCATAGTCGCATTTAACCTTTCTAATCCCTATTATAATCGGCAGAATGAATAATCGGATATTTTTACCGTATTATCCCTATTTTCGTAATCCCAAATAACATCAAAGGTAACTGATTTATGATCACTCCGACATGTTACTCAGTGATCTCCAAGTTATTAACGAGGGTTTCCTTATTTGACAAAACCAGATCAATCAGATTAATACTTCTGGCAGGTTCTGTTACAAACTGCTTCAAATAGTAGACACTGGACTCTAAATTTCCAGTCAAAATCGTCCAGCTTATTTGATTAAAGTTAAAATCTCTTATTATTACTACATTTGGTGTAGAAATAGAGTCGTCGATGAGTGGAGCGATCTGCTAGTAGGGTCACTGAAACTAAAACCTGGAGTAGCTACAAATATAGGTTAGATAAATACACGAGTGAGAGGTTAAATACATGAGTTGACACCAGTCAGTCTGTATTTCACACCAGTCAGTCTGACTCTGTAGTCGACACCATTATTATTATTATTATTATTATTATTATTATTATTATTATTATTATTATTATTATTATTATTATTATTATTATTATTATTATTATTATTATTATTATTATTATTATTATTATTATTATTATTATTATTATTATTATTATTATTATTATATATTATTATTATTATTATTATTATTATTATTATTATTATTATTATTATTATTATTATTATTATTATTATCATTTTTATTATAAATAATAAATAAAGAAGGTGTAATGAAAATTCATTGATCTTCAGCAGATACGCAGATGAAAGGGCAACATGAATTTATAGGAAAGTTGTGCCTCTCAGCCGTGTAGGTGAGTATGGGGCGTCAGGTCAGCGAGTGGGAAGACAGGTCAGAGAGGCAGTGTGGTGACAGGTCAGGGAGGCAGTGTGGTGACAGGTCAGAGAGGCAATGTGGTGACAGGTCAGAGAGGCAGTGTGGTGACAGGTCTTGGAGTAAAAGTTAAAAGTTGGGCTGGAAGATCCTCTGTGCTATGAAATTCTTGATACTGTGCTGGCGTTCTGTGTTAGGTTGGCTGCTGGTATGTACTTCACTCTCAAGTGAGCATATATAGTGAGTATATATGCTCCCTATATATTCTCATGTACTCTCTGCTTTATTACTATTATTATAAACAAAACTAAGCGCTAAACCCATAAGGGTCATATTGCGCTGACTCTGTTTAAGTAGATCTGTTAGTGACGTGGTGGAGGCCCCTGTGTGAGCACAATGTTGTTATTAAAGGATCGCATTTGTGTCTATTTTGTTCCATCGTGTCGGTATTTTATCCCATTTATCCCCATTATTAGTAAGAAATGTAGTCGGTGGATTCCTAGGGTTTGCAGCCTCTTCCGATCTGCTTCAAGCCCTAAACCCGGGTGTATCCTAACAAAAATATTGGTTTGATCTCCTGCTATGTAGGTGTCAATTTGACAGTTTTATTGAAGAAATTGAGAAAATTGAAATCATGGCTTTTATTACCCAAATAACCCTAATGTGTGTATTGTTCCAGCCTTGGTATTATTGTTTTTATTCTTCCTTGACTTTCATGCAAGAATTTTTGATTGCCTTATCCGATTTTACTTAGAGAAAGCTTTGAACTGCCTCTGAACCCTGTAGTGTGTGTTTGTAAACTTCTACTTCAAACCTCAACTCTCGTTTCTGTCAGCTCGTAGGAAGTCTTCATATTCCAGTTCCTTAAAAAATCTGAAAGATTGAACAGAATTTGAAATGGGATATAAGTGAAAAAAATAAAAAATATTTGAATTTGCATTTTAATGGAGTTTGTAAATATCACAGATTTAGTGAGCCTTTAATACTGAGAAATATTTGAATTTGCATTTTTATGGAGTTTTTATATTTCACAAATTAAATGAGCATTCATTACATGTTCAGCAGACTTTACTATAAGATACAGTCTTACTGTAATCCTCCAAGATTTTCGTTTATATCTCCAGAACGCATCGTTCGATCAGCTTCAAACTTTCACTGCTGGTGAACTATAAATAGTGAAGGCTCATGAAACTATTGCCATTCACAGGTGCCCTCAGGTTAATATTATATAAACCATTCCTATTTCGGCTTCCGTTCAATTTGTGGAGGGAGAACAACTTGGAATCGGCTTCAAACTTCAGCACTGGTGTATCCTACTTAGAAGTTTGGGATTGTTCATGAAGTGAAAATAATTTGAGTAAACCTCCTCTGTATGGCTTCAGTGTCACCAGCTGGTGTTCCTCACGAAATGGAAGACACCATTTATGTTAGGTTGTGTAGGTGTATATTTCATAATTTACTGGAGACCGTTCCGGGAGTCAACGCCCTCATGAACTAGACCTTGTCCAGACTTCTTGGTTGATTTGAACTTGATCAGCCAAGCTGTTACTGCTGACCACAAGCAATCCAACGTACGAATCACAACCTGGCGGGTCAGGTACTGACTTTATGTATCTGTTCAGCTCCCTTTTGAAGGGGTTCATGAACAGTCTTGAACCCCTGACACTTACTGTGTTTTCTCTTGGTGTGCTATGGCGCCTCAGCTTCTATTGTTGGATTTTTTGAGGAAAAAAACTTCTGCTCGTCAGGTTCTGCAATGTTTTCCAGAGAAAAAGCTCACTTTGTTTTTTAGGATGAATAAGCTTTAATTCGCCTATTGATATGACAAGTAGTTATTGAAAATCAATTCCAGCCAATACAAGATAGTGGAAATTAGGGAGGAGCAAAGAAGACCAGAAACAGAGTACAGTCTCTATGGGAGCGAAGACTGCAGACCTCTCTCAAGGAGATCTCCGGGGTGAGCATTGGACCGAGAGTATTGATGATAAATTAGACACAGCATCCCTAGCAGCTGAGGTAGAGTAGCATCCCAAGCACTGAGGTAGACTAGAAACCCAGGCAGCTGAGGTAGGCTAGCATCCCAGACACGCTGAGATAGACTAGCATCCTAGGAAGCTGAGGTATACTAGCATCCCAGGCAGATGAGGTAGACTAGCATCCCAGGCAGCTGAGGTAGACTATCATCCAAGGAAGCTGAGGTAGACCAGCATCTCAGGAAGTTGAGCTAGACCATCATCTCAGGCAGCCGAGGTACATCAGCATCTCAGGCAGCTGAGGTAGACCAGCATCTAAGGCAGCTTAGGAAGACCTGCATCTCAGGCAGCTGAGGTAGACCAGCATCTCAAGCAGCTGAAGTAGACCAGCATTTCATGCAGCTGAGGTAGACCAGCATCTCAGGCTGCTGAGGTAGACCTGCATCTCAGACAGCTGAGGTAGACCAGCATCTCAGGCAGCTGAGGTAGACCAGCATCTTAATAGCTGAAGTAGATCAATATCTCAGGCAGCTGAGGTAGACCAGCATCTCAGGAAGCTGAGATAGACCAACATCTCAGGCAGCTGAGGAAAACCAGCATGTCAGGCAGCTTAGCTAGACCAGCATCGTAAGTAGCTGAGGTAGACCAGCTTTTCAGGCAGTTGAGGTAGATGAGGATCTCAGGCAGCTGAGGTAGATGAGGATCTCAGGCAGCTGAGGTAGAAAAGCGTCTCAAGCAGCTGAGGTAGACCAGCATCTCGGGCAGCTAAAGTTGATCAGCATCCCAGGCAGCTGAAGTAGACCAGCATGTCAGGCATCTGAGGTAGACCAGCATCTCAGGCAGCTGAGGTAGACCAGCATCTCAGGCAGCTGAGATAGACCAGCATCTCAGGCAGCTGAGGCAGATCAGCATCCCAGGCAGCTGAGGTAGAGTTAGATCTCAGACAGCTGAGGTAGAGTAGGATCTCAGGCAGCTGAGGTAGGCTGACATCTCAGGCAGCAGAGGCAAAACAGCAGTTCAGACGGCTGACGTAGACCAGCGTCTCAGGCAGCTCAGGCAGACCACCATCTCAGGCAGCTGATGGAGATCAGCATCTTAGGCAGGTGAGGTAGACCAGCATCTCAGGCAGCTGAGGTAGACCAGCATCTCAGGCAGCAGAGGTAGACCTGCATCTGAAGCAGCTGAAGTAGACTAGCATCCAAGGCAGCTGAGGTAGACTAGCATCCCAGGCAGCTGAGGAAGACTAGCATCCCAGGTAGCTGAGGTAGACTAGCATCCCAAGCAGCCGAGGTAGACTAGCATCTCAGGCAGCTGTGGTAGACTAGCATCCCTGGCAGCTGAGGTAGACTAGCATCCCAGGCAGCTGAGGTAGACTAGCATTCCTGGCAGTTGAGGTAGGCTAGCAGCCCAGGCAGATGAGGTAGACTAGCATCCCATGCAGCTGAGTTAGACTAGCATCCCTGGCGGCTGAGGTAGACTAGCATCCCTGGCAGCTGAGGTAGACTATCATCTCAGGCAGCTGAGGTAAATTACCATCCCAGGCAGCTGAGGTAGACTAGCATCCCTGGCAACTGAGGTAGACTAGTATCCCAGGGAGCTGAGGTAGACTAGCGTCCCATGCAGCTGAGGTAGACTAGCATCCCAGGCAGCTCAGGTAGACTAGCATCCCAAGCAGCTGACGTAGACCAGCGTCTCAGGCAGCTGAGGCAGATCAGCATCTCAGACAGCTGAGGTTGACCAGCATCTCAAGCCGCTGAGGTAGACCAGCGTCTCAGGCTGCTGAGGCAGAACAGTGTGTGTGAAAAGATCATAGATAGGAGTAATGAAAGTGTGAATGTGTGTATGGTGATAGTTGTGTGGTAGTTTGCTTGTGAAGTGCGAGTGAGGTGAAGTGTGAGTCTCCGACCAGAGGGATATTCACTTGACTGATCGCTCCCAACACCACTGTAAGTATTCACAGCTGCTCCTGTCTTAATTTATCTAATGAAAGAGCTTCACTCCTAGATAAATTTTAGAGATGTAATTATGCTCTGCTCTGCCTTGCCTTAAACTAAAGTAATTTAAGTGTCTCACCATATCTTTTAAATAACTTAGGTCTACCATGAGAGTGATTATTAGAGTGGTGAGTAATTGTCTTTTGATTTCATTACAGCCTTCTGGGCCAGCTAGGGTCATCTGGCACAAAGCCGAGGGTGTCGGACGGAGCATGAGACGTTCATTTGCAGTCTTTAAACTCGACTGTGGTTCCTCTAGAACCAAATAACACCCCAGGCAACTACACGTTATTCACAAGTGGACGACACCTGAGTCCATGGTATCTTGTACTAATAGTTTCCAACTTGGTTTTTTAAACATCCGTCAACTGAGTGGTTGTGGAAACATCCGTCGATCCATCAACAACATCAAGGAGTTCAGAAAACAAGGAACAATTCAGAGCTTCCGTGTCAACAACATCGACACGTTCATCTACCAACTAACATCTGTATAAATTAGCTTTGAATTCAAGTATTATTTATCTATTTCATTTTTCATTTTGTCTTAAGATAGGATTTTGAGATTCATATTTAAGTATTAAATATTTTCATAAAACTTTCTATTAAATAAAGTGCTTATCTTAATTGTTATTATTTATCTTTTCCATTTTTATAATATTCCTAAGATTAAGCCAGCCTTGATTTATCTTGGCTTAAAGATTGAACCAGGACTGAGTAATAAACCTTCACAAACAGCATATCAGGCAGCTGAGGTAGACCAGCGTCTCAGGCAGCTGAGGTAGACCAGCATCCCCAGCAGCTGAGGTAGAGTAGCATCCCAAGAAGCTAAGGTAGACTAGAATCCCAGGCAGCTGAGGTAGACTAGCATCAGAGGCAGCTGAGGTAGACTAGCATCCCAGGCAGCTGAGGTAGACTAGCATCCCAGGCAGCTGAGGTAGACTGGCATCACAGGCAGCTGAGGTAGACTAGCATCAGAGACAGCTGAGGTAGACTAGCATCTCAGGCAGCTGATGTAGACTAGCATCCCAGGCAACTGAGGTAGACTGGCATCGCAGGCAGCTGAAAGTAGACTAGCATCCAAGGCAGCTGAGGTAGACCACCATCCCAGGCAGCTGAGGAAGACTAGCATCCCAGGCAGCTGAGGTAGACTAGCATCCCAGGCAGCTGAGGTAGACTAGCATCCAAGGCAGCTGAGGAAGACTAGCATCCAAGGCAGCTGAGGTAGACTAGCATCCCAGTCAGCTTAGATAGACTAGCATCCAAGGCTGCTGAAGTAGACTAGCATACCAGGCAGCTGAGGTAGACTACCATCCCAGGCAGCTGAGGTAGACCAGCATCTCAGGCAGCTGAGGTAGATCAGCATCTCTGGAAGCAGAGGTAGACCAGCATCCCACGCAGCTGAGGTAGAGTAGGTTCTCAGACAGCTGAGGTAGAGTAGGATCTCAGGCAGTCGAGGTAGACCGACATCTCAGGCAGCAGAGGCAAAACAGCAGCTCAGGCGGCTGACGTAGACCAGCGTCTCAGCCAGCTCAGGCAGACCAGCATCTCAGGCAGCTGAGGTAGACCAGCATTTTAGGCAGCTGAGGTAGACCAGAATCTCAAACAAGAGAGGTAGACCAACATCTTAGTCTGCTGAGGTAGACCAGCATCTCAGGCAGCCGAGATAGACCAGCGTCTAAGGCAGCTGAGGCAGAACAGGATCTCAGGCTGCCGAGGTAGACGAACATCTCAGGCAGCTGAGGTAGAGTAGCATCTCAAGCAGGTGAGGTTGACCAGCATCCATAGCAGCTGGGGTAGAGAAGCATCGAAAGCAGCTGAGATAGACTAGAATCCCAGGCAGCTGATTTAGACAAGCATCCCAGGCAGCTGAGGTAGACTAGCATCCTAGGCAACTGAGGAAGACTAGCATTCCAGGCAGCTGAGGTAGGCTAGCATCCCAGGAAGCTGAGGTAGACTAGCATCCCAGGCAGCTATGGTAGACTAGCATCCCAGGCAGCAGAGGTAGACTAGCATCCCAGGCAGCTGAGGAGGACTAGCATCCCAGACAGCTGAAGTTGACTATCATCCCAGGCAGCTGAGGTAGACTAGCATCCCAGGCAGCTGAGGAGGACTAGCATCCAAGGCAGCTGAGGTAGACTAGCATCCCAGGCAGCTGAGGTAGACCAGTATCCCTAGCAGCTGAGGTAGACCACCATCCCAGGCAGTTGAGGAAGACTAGCATCCCAGGCTGCTGAGGTAGACTAGCATCCCTGGCAGCTGAGGTAGACTAGCATCCCAGGCAGCTGAGGAGGACTAGCATCCCAGGCAGCTGAGGTAGACTAGCATCCCAGGCAGCTGAGGTAGACCAGCATCCATAGCAGCTGAGGTAGACCAGCGTCCCTAGCAGCTGAGGTAAAGTAACATCCCACGCAGCTGAGGAAGACTAGAATCCCAGGCAGTTGAGGTAGACTAGCATCCCAGGCAGCTGAGGTAGACTAGCCTCCTAGGCAGCTGTGGTAAACTAGCATCCCAGGCAGCTGAGGTAGACTGGCATGCCAGGTAGCTGAGGTAGCCCAGCATCCCAGGCAACTGAGGTAGACAAGTATCCCAGGCATCTGAGGTAGACTAGCATCCCAGGCAGCTGAGGTAGACTAGCATTCCAGGCAGCTGAAGAAGACTAACATCCCAGGCAGCTGAGGTAGACAAGCATCCCAGGCAGCTGAGGTAGACTAGCATCCCAGGCAGCTGAGGTAGACTAGCATCCCAGGCTGCTGAGGTAGACTAGCATCCCAGGCTGCTGAGGTAGACTAACATCCCAGGCAGCTGAGGTAGACTAGCATCCCAGGCAGCTTAGGTAGACTAGCATCCTAGGCAACTGAGGAAGACTAGCATTTCAGGCAGCTGAGGTAGACTAGCATCCCAGGAAGCTGAGGTAGACTAGCATCCCAGGCAGCTATGGTAGACTAGCATCCCAGGCAGCAGAGGTAGACTAGCATCCCAGACAGCTGAGGTAGACTATCATCCCAGGCAGCTGAGGTAGACTAGCATCCCAGGCAGCTGAGGAAGACTAGCATCCAAGGCAGCTGAGGTAGACTAGCATCCCAGGCAGCTGAGGTAGACAGCATCCCAGGCAGCTGAGGTAGACTAGCATCCCAGGCTGCTGAGGTAGGACTCAGGCATGCTCCTGGCAGCTGAGGTAGACTCAGCATCCCAGGCAGCTGAGGAGGACTAGCATCCCAGGCAGCTGAGGTAGACTAGCATCCCAGGCAGCTGAGGTAGACTCAGCATCCCAGGCAGCTGAGGTAGACCAGCATCCCTAGCAGCTGAGGTAGAGTACATCCCAGCAGTGAGGAAGACTAGAATCTCCAGGCAGCTGAGTAGACTAGCATCCCAGGCAGCTGAGGTAGACTAGCATCCTAGCAGCTGGGTAGACTAGCATCACAGGCAGCTGAGGTAGACTCAGCATCCCAGGCAGCTGAGGTAGACTAGCATCCCAGGCAGCTGAGGTAGACTAGCATCCCAGGCAGCTGAGGTAGACTAGCATCCAGGCAGCTGAGGTAGACTAACATCCCAGGCAGCTGAGGTAGACTAGCATCCCAGGCAGCTGAGGTAGACTAGCATCCCAGGCTGCTGAGGTAGACTAGCATCCCAGGCAGCTGAGGTAGACTAGCATCCCAGGCAGCTGAGGTAGACTAGCATCTCAGGCTGCTGAGGTAGACTAGCATCCCAGGCAGCTGAGGTAGACTAGCATCCCAGGCTGCTGAGGTAGACTAGCATCCCAGGCCGCTGATTTAGACTAGCATCCCAGGCAGCTGAGGTAGACTAGCATCCCAGGCAGCTGAGGTAGACTAGCATCCCAGGCTGCTGAGGTAGACTAGCATCCCAGGCAGCTGAGGTAGACTAGCATCCCAGGCTGCTGAGGTAGACTAGCATCCCAGGCAGCTGAGGTAGACTAGCATCCCAGGCAGCTGAGGTAGACTAGCATCCCAGGCTGCTGAGGTAGACTAGCATCCCAGGCAGCTGAGGTAGACTAGCATCCCAGGCAGCTGAGGAGACTAGCATCCCAGGCAGCTGAGGTAGACTAGCATCCCAGGCTGCTGAGGTAGACTAGCATCCCAGGCTGCTGAGGAACTAGCATCCTCAGCGCTGAGTAGACTAACATCCCAGGTTTGCTGAGGTAGACTAGCATCAGGCTTAGCTGCAGTAGACTAGCATCAAGTGCTGAGGTGACTAGCATACAGTCTGAGGTAACTAGATCCCAGCGCGAGGTAGACAGCATAACAGGCTTGTTGAGGAGACAGCATCCAGGCGCTGGGAGACTGCACCAACCATCCTGAGGTAGCTTAGCATCCCAGCACTAGGGACTAGCATCCCAGGGCTGAGGTACTAGCATCCCAGGCTGCTGGGTAGACTTGCATCCTAGCAGCTGAGGTAGACCTAGCCCTAGCCTGAGGTAGTTTACATCCCAAGCACTGATGACTAGAATCCAGGCAGCTGGGGTAGCTAGCATCCCAGGCAGCTGAGGGACAACCAGGCATGTGTACGTAGACTACATGTAGGCTGCATGAGATAGCTGAGCATACAGGCACGCTGTTGAACAGCACCGCTGAGGTAGACTAGATCCCAGGCAGCTGGTACCTCAGCAACTAGCATCCCAGGCTGCTGAAGTCAGACTATCATTCAGGCTGCTGAGAGACTAGCACCAGGCATGAATGAAGCACCCAGGCAGCTGAGGTAGACTAGCATCCCAGGCTGCTGAGGTAGACTAGCATCCCAGGCTGCTGAGGTAGACTAGCATCCCAGGCTGCTGAGGTAGACTAACATCCCAGGCAGCTGAGGTAGACTAGCATCCCAGGCAGCTGAGGTAGACTAGCATCCCAGGCAGCTGAGGAAGACTAGCATCCCAGGCAGCTGAGGTAGACTAGCATCCCAGGTTGCTGAGGTAGACTAGCATCCCAGGCGCTGAGGTAGACTAGCATCCCCAGGCAGCTGAGGTAGACTAGCATCCCAGGCAGCTTGAGGTAGACTAGCATCCCAGGCTGCTGAGGTAGACTAGCATCCCAGGCTGCTGAGGTAGACTAGCATCCCAGGCTGCTGAGGTAGACTAGCGTCCCAGGCTGCTGAGGTAGACTACCATCTCAGGCTGCTGAGGTAGACTAGCATCCCAGGCTGCTGAGGTAGACTAGTATCCCAGGCTGCTGAGGTAGACTAGCATCCCAGGCTGCTGAGGAGACTAGCACCCTCCTAGGTAGCTAGCTAGGCAGACTAGCATCCCAGGCAGCTGAGGTAGACCAGCATCCCAGGCATCTGAGGTAGACCTAGCATCCCTAGGCTGCTGAGGAGACAGCATCCCAGGCAGTTGAGGAGACTAGCATCTAGGCTGCAGAGGTAGACGAGCATCCCAGGAAGCTGAGGTAGACTAGCATCACAGACAGCTGAGGTAGACTATCATCCCAGGCAGCTGAGGTAGACCTAGCATCCCAGGTAGCTGAGGTAGACTGCATCCAGACACCTAGGTAGACTAGCATCCCAGGCAACTGAGGTAGACTAGCATCCCAGGCAGCTGAGGAAGACTAGCATCCCAGGCAGCTGAGGTAGACTAGCATCCCAGGCAGCTGAGGTAGACTAGCATCTCAGGCTGCTGAGGTAGACTAGCATCCCAGGCAGCTGAGGTAGACTAGCATCCCAGGCAGCTGAGGTAGACTAGCATCCCAGGCTGCTGAGGTAGACTAGCATCCCAGGCAGCTGAGGTAGACTAGCATCCAGGCTGCTGAAGGTAGACTAGCATCCCAGGCAGCTGAGGTAGACTAGCATCCCAGGCAGCTGAGGTAGACTAGCATCCCAGGCAGCTGAGGTAGACTAGCATCCCAGGCAGCTGAGGTAGACTAGCATCTAGTCTTTGAAACAACTGCGCAAGATAATAACATAAACATTTCGTTAACTCAAGCAATGTTGCGCAGTAACTTTGAAATGAGAAGTTACAACGTTGAAATGAAGCCGGGTACGTTGTAATTTTGAACGGTACCGGTGGACCTGCCAACCATTCCTGGTGCGTTGTACCTCTGAACGGTACGGGTGGACCCGCCAACCATTCCTGGTGCGTTGTACCTCTGAACGGTACGGGTGGACCTGCCAACTATGCCGGGTACGTTTTATCTTTGAACAATTCCGATAGACGAAACCGGGTGCTGTGTACCACAGAACGGTACTGGTGGACGAAACCGGGTATGTTGTACCTATGTACGGTACTGATAGTCTTGCCAACGAAGCTGAGTACGTTGTACCTTTGAACAGCGCAGGTAGACGAAGCCAGGTACTGTGTACCTCACAACTCTATTGGTTTACGAAGTCGGTTACAGTGTACCTCAGAACGGTACCGGAGAATGAAGCCGGGTACGGTGTACCTTAGAACGGTACCGGAGGATGAAGCCGGGTGCGGTGTTCCTCAGAACGGTACCGGAGAATGAAGCCGGTACGGTGTACCTCAGAACGGTACCGGAGGATGAAGCCGGTACGGTGTACCTTAAAACGGTACCGGAGGATGAAGCCGGGTACGGTGTACCTCAGAACGGTACCGGAGAATGAAGCCGGGTACGGTGTACCTTAGAACGGTACGGGAGGATGAAGCCGGGTGCGGTGTACCTCAGAACGGTACCGGAGGATGAAGCCGGGTACGGTGTACCTCAGAACGGTACCGGAGGATGAAGCCGGGTACGGTGTACCTTAGAACGGTACCGGAGGATGAAGCCGGGTGCGGTGTACCTCAGAACGGTACCGGAGGATGAAGCCGGGTACGGTGTACCTCAGAACGGTACCGGAGGATGAAGCTGGGTACGGTGTACCTCAGAACGGTACCGGAGGATGAAGCCGGGTACGGTGTACCTCAGAACGGTACCGGAGGATGAAGCCGGGTACGGTGTACCTTAGAACGGTACCGGAGGATGAAGCGGGTACGGTGTACCTCAGAACGGTACCGGAGGATGAAGCCGGGTACGGTGTACCTCAGAACGGTACCGGAGGATGAAGCTGGGTACGGTGTACCTCAGAACGGTACCGGAGGATGAAGCTGGGTACGGTGTACCTCCGAACGGTACCGGAGGATGAAGCCGGGTACGGTGTACCTCCGAACGGTACCGGAGGATGAAGCCGGGTACGGTGTATCTCTCAATATCTACGGTGGACCTCCCGTAGAGGCCGAAATTTTCACCTCAATCGCTTTCTAATCATCAATTTTACTGCCGCTCCAGTGAATATATTGAAGCTTTTACTGCCAGGATATAATGGGTGGTGTCCCGCTGGTCGGCCTGATTAAAACCTTCTCTTATCACTATAAAACTCTCAGTGTTATATATTATACTGCCATGTTATTATGCACTAATATAGAACTTTGACTTAACAGGAAATTAACACTCTTGGGAAGACAAATATAGTTATAAACTTGAAAAACCTCTTGAGATTCTTACGTCATTATATATCTCCTAAATTATGTATCATTAACGAGTACCTTAAGTGCATGACAGATTTCACTTTTCTTCTAAGGTTCTCTGTTACTTGAGAACTCCTGCTCGTGTATAGACTTCAGCGCAGGTGTATCATAACTTGGGTATGTTTCAAGCAACTTCAGATTTTCAACGCAATTTTCCTGGCACTATATAACCCATATGGATTTAGCGCTTCCTCATGATTTCCTTATAATATACATATAATTCTACCTCGGTTCACAAATACAATTCATCCCGTTCTTCAAAACACGCACATAGTATGTAGTTACTCACGCTGTAAGTCCCGACCATGTTTACTTTATGTCAGATGTAAGACCATTAGAATAGTGAAGCACTGCAGTAGGCCTACTGGTCTAACATAAATGTGACCTCCATCAATCTTGATAGACTGATTACATCGACTCAAGGCTGAGCGACTGATTACCTAAACTCCTCCTTTCTTCACCATTCTCCTTTGTATGGACTGATGAAGCCACTGTGTGGCGAAACGTTTCCTCATTAAAGATACCCAAGTGTCTAATTTACCAACTCGTCGGTTCTCTGAAGTTAGTGTTGTCAGTGAACCTGCGTAATAATTCATGGTAAAAACAACAATACTTTAAAATAATTAAGAGCTCGGCTCGCCTATTTCTTTAATAATACTTGGAGTGTGTACTCACCTATATGTGATTGCCAGGGTCGAGTCACAGCTCCTGGCCCCTGGCACCATCAATGCACACTACAATAGTTTGTGTTCAGGGGATAAATTATCTTATTTAAGAGATTCACGTGAATATTTGGCTTGACTTTGTGTCATTGTCATATCTAAAAGTTCCAAGAGGGGACAACGCCCCATAGCCCCCCTTGGTTTCTGGCCCGTTGCTCTAGGGGCCTCCAAAAGCTTAATCTGGGTTCCTCACATGCTGTTTGCCCAGGGGTCCCACAACTTGTTTGCTCAGGGGGTTGGTGGGGTCCACCCACACTAGTTTTTGCACCATCCCCCACAACTCTACATCCGCTCCTGCCACAATGATCAACATTTTTTGAGGCTATTCTGGGGTATCAACCTTTCAGAGTCAATCATACGAATTAAGTCGTCGCAGTTTTCTTATTCTTCTTGTTTTTCTACTGTTTCTATCTATTTTTCTCCTATTTCTTTTTTTTTCTTATTCTTCTTGTTTTTCTACTGTTTCTATCTATTTTTCTCCTATTTCTTTTTTTTTCTTATTCTTCTTGTTTTTCTACTGTTTCTATCTATTTTTCTCCTATTTCTTCTTTTTTCTTATTCTTTTTATTTCTTCTTCTTCTTCTTCTTCTTCTTCTTCTTCTTCTTCTTCTTCTTCTTCTTCTTCTTCTTCTTCTTCTTCTTCTTCTTCTTCTTCTTCTTCTTCTTCTTCTTCTTTCTTTCTTCTTCTTCTTTTTCTTCTTATCTTCTTCTTCTTCTTCTTCTTCTTCTTCTTCTTCTTCTTCTTCTTCTTCTTCTTCTTCTTCTTCTCTCCTCCTCCTCCTCCTCCTCCTCCTCCTCCTCCTCCTCTCTCCTCCTCCTCTTCTCCTCCTCCTCCTCCTCCTCCTCCTCTCTCCTCCTCCTCCTCCTCCTCCTCCTCCTTCTTCTTCTTCTTCTTCTTGGGATAATTCAAAATCAAAATGTATAATCTTATCGAGTAAAAATAAATTGAAAAATCTTCATGAACTGTTTCGTTGTTCCATAAGAGTTGTTCCATGGAAGTTGTTAAGTGAAAGCAGTTCCATGGAAGTTGTTCCATGGAAGTTGTTCCATGGAAATTGTTCCATGGAAGTTGTTTTATGGAAATTGTTCCATGGAAGTTGTTCCATGGAAGTTGTTCCATGGAAATTGTTTTATGGAAATTATTCCATTGAAGTTGTTCTGTGGAAATTGTTAAATAGAAATTGATCCATGGAAATTATTCATTGGATATTGTTCCATAGAGGCTGTTCCATGGAAGCTGTTCCATGGAAGTTGTTCCATGGAAATTGTTCCATGGAAGTTATTCCACTGAAATTGTTTCATGGAAGTTGTTCCACTGAATTTTTTTCATGAAAGTTGTTCTTTGGAGATTATTCCGTAGAAATTGTTCCATGGAAGTTGTTCCAATCAAGTTCCATGGAATCTGTTCCATGAAAACCGTCTATTTGAAAATTTCATTTATATGTCACATTTCCCAAAGCCTTCCCCAAGAATGTCAACACTTGCTTAAATCAATTGCAAAGGCAACTGCTCACGAAGAAATTTCTCTCTCGACTCGCATGTGAAGGAAGAATGAACACTTGATTGAGACAGTAAGTCACAGTGTGAACATGACAGTGATACATAATACCGACAAGTCGGTAAGTGAGACACATGTGAAATATTTAGGTATCCGTATTTCGAAACGTTTCGCTTACATAGTAGAGAGGAGACATCGGAAGTTGTGGAGATGTAAAGACGAATCCTGGTCTGGAACAATGTGAAGCTGAAGCTACAGAACAGAGACTTATATACTGTCAAGGTGAGGCGCAGAAAATCTTGAGAAGACAGAAGCGGGACCCACTGCTAAGGATGGGACAGTAGGCTTGCTACTGTGCCTCTCAATTCCTGTATACATATGTCAGTGGGCTCCGCCTCTTCTGCTGTCTTCAAGGTTTTCTCCGTCTCACCTTGACAGTATTTACGTCTCAGTTCTGTTGCTTCAGCATCACATTGTTCCAGACTATGAGGAAAACTCATCTCCAGTTTGAGGGACTGACTACCTCAAAACTACGTCTTCGAGGGTGATGGACTGATTACATCGTCTTTACATCACCACTACTTCTACTTCCTCTTCTGTATTCCATTGAAGAAGACTATTGGACATGTGTCTTACTTGGTAAGTCACAGTGTCTAAGTTTACTAGGTTATTCTAGGTTGACTCTCACACAAGTTACTGTATATAATCACGAGTCAAGAACCTAGATAAAGCAACTTAATAATCTTACTTTTGCCTCTGTGTATTTATTTCCTAACTTATCGATATTTTATGTTTCTTATGTAAAATGTGGAATATACAGAGAGTTTAGTTTAAGCTTTGTGTGGTGGTGATACACTGTGTGGTGGTGACACACTGTGTGTTGGTGACACTGTGTGGTGGTGACACACTGTGTGGTGGTGATACACTATGTGGTGGTGACACACTGTGTGGTGGTGACCCACTGTGTGGTGGTGATACACTGTGTGGTGGTGACACACTGTGTGGTGGTGACACACTGTGTGGTGGTGATACACGGTGTGGTGGTGACACACTGTATGTTGGTGACACTGTGGTGGTGACACACTGTGTGGTTGTGATACACTATGTGGTGGTGACACACTGTGTGGTGGTGACACACTGTGTGGTGGTGATACACTGTGTGGTGGTGACACACTGCGTGGTGGTGACACACTGTGTGGTGGTGATACACGGTGTGGTGGTGACACACTGTGTAGTGGTGACACACTGTGTGGTGGTAATACACTGTGTGGTGGTGACACACTGTGGTGGTGACACACTGTGGTGGTGACACACTGTGTGGTGGTGATACACTGTGTGGTGGTGACACACTGTGGTGGTGACACACTGTGGTGGTGACACACTGTGTGGTGGTGATACACTGTGTGGTGGTGACACACTGTGTGGTGGTGACACACTGTGTGGTGGTGACACTGTGTGGTGGTGACACACTGTG
The DNA here is from genome assembly GCA_009830355.1 of Cherax destructor. Lineage (NCBI taxonomy): Eukaryota > Metazoa > Arthropoda > Malacostraca > Decapoda > Parastacidae > Cherax > Cherax destructor. The sequence continues at coordinate 15,627 of WNWK01006586.1, read as the reverse complement.
TGGTGGTGACACATTGTGTGGTGGTGACACACTGTGTGGTGGTGATACACTGTGTGGTGGTGACACACTGTGTGGTGGTGACACACTGTGTGGTGGTGACACACTGTGTTGTGGTGATACACTGTGTGGTGGTGACACACTGTCGGGTGGTGACACTCTGTGTGGTGGTGACACTGTGTTGTGGTGACACTGTGTGGTGGTGACACACTGTGTGGTGGTAGCACACTCTGTGGTGGTGACACACTGTGTGGTGGTGACACACTGTGTGGTGGTGACACACTGTGTGGTGGTGACACACTGTGTGGTGGTGACACACTGTGTGGTGGTGACACACCGTGTGGTGGTGACACACTGTGTGGTGGTGACACCCTGTGTGGTGGTGACACTGTGTGGTGGTGACACACTGTGTGGTGGTGACACACTGTGTGGTGGTGACACACTGTGTGGTGGTGACACTGTGTGGTGGTGACACACTGTGTGGTGGTGACACTGTGTGGTGGTGACACACTGTGTGGTGGTGACACTGTGTGGTGATGACACACTGTGTGGTGGTGACACACTGTGTGGTGGTGACACACTGTGTGGTGGTGACACCCTGTGTGGTGGTGACACACTGTGTGGTGGTGACACTTGTGCAACATGTGAATCTTTATTATGAAAACGTTTCGCCATCCAGTGGTTTCTTCAGTCCAATGAGAGAAGAACAGCGGAAGACAAGGAGTAGTTTGAGGTAATCAGTCCCTCAGCTTGGAGTCGATGTGTTCAGTGCATCACGACCCTCGTGTAGTCGATAGGACTTTAAACGCCATTAACGTAATCAGATATTTCTCTACGTTTTAGTGATAATATGTCACAAATTATATACACTGATGGAGATAAACACTGGAAGGACTGCACCTGCTACTGGTGCTCATCCTTAAATGTATTTTTGTGTTACTTGGAAGAGTTAAACCTGTAGGGGTAATGTAGTACCTGGAAAATAGAGTTAATCAGGTTAAATCTAAGAAAAAGAAGGGTAGGTGCAGTTCCTTGGATGGAACAAGGACAGTGGGTGAACACCACTTTAAAAAGCACAGCATGTTCAAGTTGTAAGAACACAAGAACATAAGAACGGAGGAACACTGTAGTAGGCCTACCAGCCTACTGCAGTGTCATTCTCATACCCAAACCCTCAAAAAAAAAAACATTCTCAGATAACTTTTAGACATAAATCATTGGATCTGTGTTTTCGTTTACAATACAGAGGCAGTGTGTGTACTCACCTAATTGTACTCACCTAATTGTGGTTGCAGGGGTCGAGACTCAGCTCCTGGCCCCGCCTCTTCGCTGTCTGCTACTGGGTCTCTGCTCTCCCTGCTCCATGAGCTTTATCATACCTTGTCTTAAAACTATGTATGGTTCCTGCCTCCACTATATCTTTCTCTAGACTATTCCACTTCCTGACTACTCTGTGGCTGAAGAAATGCTTCCTAACATCCCTTTGACTCATCTGAGTCTTCAGCTTCCAGTTGTGTCCCCTTGTTTCTGTGTTCCCTCTCTGGAACATCCTGTCACTGTCTACCTTGTCAATTCCCCGCAATATTTTGTATGTCGTTATCATGTCTCCTCTGACCCTTCTTTCCTCCAGTGTTGTTAGTCCTATTTCCCTCAACCTTTCTTCATAAGACAGACCCCTGAGTTGTGGAACTAACCTTGTCGCAAACCTTTCTCTAGTTTCTTTACGTGCTTGACCAGGTGTGGGTTCCAGACTGGTGCTGCATATTCTAGTATGGGCCTGACGTACACGGTATACAGTGTCTTGAACGATTCCCTGTTAAGGTAAAGGAACGCTAATCTTAGGTTTGCCAGTCGCCCATATGCTGCCGCAGTTATCTGGTTGATGTGTGCCTCCGGAGACGTGCTTGGCGTTATACTCACTCCAAGGTCTTTCTCCTTTGCCGAGGTTTGTAGCCTTTGTCCGCCTAGCTTGTACTCTGTCAGCGGTCTTCTTTGCCCTTCTCCGATCCTCATGACTTTGCATTTGGAGGGATTGAATTCGAGAAGCCAATTGCTAGACCAGATGTCGAGCTTGTCCAGGTCTGTTTGCAGCCCTGCCTGGTCCTCTTCCGATGTGATTCTCCTCATTATTTTCACATCATCCGCGAATAGAGACACTTCTGAGTCTATCCCGTCCGTCATGTCATTTACATATACCAGGAATAACACTGGTCCTAGGACTGACCCCTGCGGTACACCGCTCGTCACAGGCGCCCACTGTGATACCTCACCCCGCACCATGACCCGTTGTTGCCTCCCTTTGAGGTATTCCCTGATCCATTCCTGTGCCCTTCCTGTTATACCTGCTTGTTCTTCCAACTTCTTTACTAATCTCATGTGAGGAACTGTGTCGAAGGCCTTCCTGCAGTCCAGGAAATGCAATCAACCCACCCTTCTCTCTCCTGCCTTACCTCTGTTACTTTATCATAGAACTCTAGTGTAATGAAGCAAATCAGCCCCTCAAGCATTATTTATGTAAGGTGTGATAAATATTAGTTGTGAAAATTTCATGACTGTCCTCACTTATATTTCTTGTCTATATCCTTACCTATTTACCATGTGCATAGTTCTGTAGCTCAGGGGAAAGAAATAAATGTTGTTAATTAACTCAAGAAATGTATTTGAACTGTGACCATCTTCGCATTCTGTTGCTCTGTTATTGTATGTTCCAATATGTTTTCTCTAGAATTTTTGTTAATCTGTAATATAGTGTATAACATTAATTTTCTTTGTGTCTGATTGTTTTTCTAGTATTAGTATTCATTGTAATAATTATTGTGAGTAGAAATAAGGTTTATAGAGGCAAGTTGACCTTCTTGTGTCGAAATTTGTAAAGAGTTTGTGTACATGAGAGGGAGTTCTATTCAAAACAAGGGAGGGAACACGAGGGAGAGTTCCCATGACCACTCTCACACCTTTGTCAGCTTAAGAAGCCTTTTTCAACTTCTCATATTGGTTATACTGCTGCTAACAAGTGAGTTCATAATCTGTGTTGAGGGAGATAAGTAGAGAAGATCAAATATTGTTACAATGCAGTCTTTTTGTGTTATAGCCATTGGAGGAACAAGCCTCCAGCCGGCATATCTTGTATCACTCTAAGAAAGGCCTATTAACTGTGTATACCTTGTAACTTGCCTTATTATGATAGTTAAATGATACCTGTATATTGTATGATTAGAGTAAATTGTAAGAATAATGATAATTTAAGGTGTAATGACTAGTATTTTTGACCATGTGATCTACCCCAATACTTATTATTTCTAACATATATCTTATTCCTAACCTATATTTTATGCTAATACTCTTTTATTAAATATCTACTACTTATGTTTAACTATGTTTATTTCCTGTAATTTATCTGTCACGTTGTAACTTGACTTAACCTAGCTTATATATGTTTGTTGCTATTTTTGTACCACTATTTTATTTTTCTCTGTCTTATTCATACTAGCCTATGTTTCATGTTTATTCTGTGCATAATATATATGTTCATTCTTTTTTTGTGTGTATTATAATTGTGTTAAGTTACACTGTTTGCTCACTGTATTTCAGCTGTCTTATTTTTATGTAAAATCTTGAATTATTTTTGATATGCCATTTTTTTATTGTTTTGATGATTTGTTAATTATGTTCCTTTCTTATATTCTTTTGCAAGATCTTTATTTTGTTTGTAGAAGTTCTTGCTTGTGTATTTTGTGACTAAACCTGAAAAATGTTTTTAGGGTTTAGCAGCAACCAGGCACCCCCCAAAGAGATGCCTCAAGAGTAGGAGAGATCCACCAGAGATACTGATGAGAGGATAGTGCTAGAGAGACCTTGAACACTATAGCCCTGGAGGATCAGACCAGGCTTGTAATCTGGGATTTGAAGGTCTCAGGAGCATCCCAAAGCAGGAATGGATCAAGGCACTTAAACTTCAGTATGGAAAGCAATGGAGTTCCTTGGGAACTATGTGGGGAGGTAGTTTTAACATCAGTAAGCCAGGCATGCTATAATAATTATGTGCTACTATAAATGTTTCTTCTTTGGTATAAACAATTTCAGATACACTTGTAATGTGTTTATTAAATTGTAAGTGGTTATATCTGGGTATGTTTTACTTCCCCCTTTGAGCCATGTATACAAGGTCCATGTGTCAGAGACTAAATTAAATAACCTATTGATGTTATCATTTTTCTGTGGAGAGTCAAGCCCCTGATAAGGTGCCTACTGCTCGTGTTTTCAGGCCATGTTACCCTAAGAGCCAGTACTTATCAGGACCCCTATCTTGTTTTAACTATCCTGTATTAATTCTCACTGGGTTTTCTCCTGCTCTAACCCAAATTCCTTGTTTTTCTCCCTTCTCCTATGACTATCATTTCTTTTATCCCTTCCACTATTAAAAGAGCAGGTGGTGGCAGCATACTCCCAAGAGAATAGACCGCTACCGTCTATTCTCCCATATTCTAGTAATGTTCCCTTTTATTTGATCTCTATATTCCCATATTTTTTTGTATCCACTCCAAGTCTGTACCTGAGGGAATAGACAATATGGCATCGTCTGGTGCTCTGTCGACCCCAGGGTGGGGCTGGGGTGGTAGCTGCATTTCACTAGGAGGTTTGTTACACAGGATTTGCCTTCCCGGAATCCGTGCTGTCTGGTGTTTATTATCCTGTTCAGCTCAAGGTGTTCCACCATTCTTTTCCTGATGATTTTCTCCAGGACTTTGCACACTATGTGTGTGTGTGTGTGTGTGTGTACTCACCTAATTGTACTCACCTAATTGTGGTTGCAGGGGTCGAGACTCAGCTCCTGGCCCCGCCTCTTCGCTGTCTGCTACTGGGTCTCTGCTCTCCCTCTGTGTGTGTGTGTGTGTGTGTGTGTGTGAGTGTGTGTGTGTCTGAAAGAGATAGAGAGAGAGAGAGAGAGAGAGAGAGAGAGAGAGAGAGAGAGAGAGAGAGAGAGAGAGAGAGAGAGAGAGGGAGAGAGAGAGAGAGAGAGAGAGAGAGAGAGAGAGAGAGAGAGAGAGAGAGAGAGAGAGAGAGAGAGAACAGGTTTAGAAGAGAAAGCACAGGAAGTAGAAGTTGAAAATTATTATCCAGGCTTCACACTCTTCATTATCATCACACGTCTTATCTAGGTGCGTGTTCTCTCCCTCTCTCTTTCACACACACACACACACAGGAACTGGAATAGCCTAGAAAGTGACTTAGTGGAGACAGGAACCATATATAGTTTTAAGACGAGGTTTGATAAAGCTCATGGAGCAGGGAGAGAGAGGACCTAGTAGCAATCAGTGAGGAGGCTGGGACAGGAGCTATGACTCGACCCCTGCAACCAAAAATAGATGAGTACAAATAGGTGAATACACACACACACACACACACATACAACGCCAGTTTGTAACCATCACCTAGCCAAGCATGTAAAAAATTTAGAGAAAGTGCAAAGGTTTGCAACAAGACTAGTCCCTGAGCTAAGGGGTATGTCCTACAAGGAGAGGTTAAGGGAAATCGACCTGACGACACTGGAAGACAGGAGAGATAGAGGGAATATGAAAACGACATATAAAATACTGAGAGTAATCGACAAGGTGTACAGAGACAGGATGTTCCAGAGATGGGACACAACAACAAGGGGTCACAGTTGGAAGTTGAAGACTCAGATGAATCACAGGGATGTTAGGAAGTATTTCTTCAGTCACAGAGTTATCAGCAAGTGGAATAGTCTGGGAAGTGATGTAGAGGAGTCAGGATCCATACATAGCTTTAAGGAGATGTATGATCAAGCTCATGGAGCGGGTAGAGTGACCAAGTAACGGCAAGTGAAGAGGCGGGGCCAGGAGCTGTGACTCGACTCCTGCAACTACAACTACGTGAGTACACACATACACACACACACACACAGAGGGATAGACTCAGAAGTGTCCCTGTTCGCAGATGATGTGAAGTTAATGAGGAGAATTAAATCAGATGAGGATCAGGCAAGACTACAAAGAGACCTGGACAGGCTGGACACCTGGTCCAGCAACTGGCTTCTCGAATTTAACCCTGCCAAATGCAAAGTCATGAAGATCGGAAAGAAGACCGCAGACAGAGTATAGGCTAGGTGGCCAAAGACTGCAAACCTCGCTCATGGAGAAAGATCTTTGGGTGATTATAACACCAAGCACGTCTCCGGAAGCACACATCAATCAGATAACTGCTGCAGCATATGTGCGACTGGCAAACCTGAGAATAGCGTTCCGATACCTTAGTAAGGAATCGTTCAAGACACGGTACACTGTGTACGTCAGGCCCATACTAGAGTATGCAGCACCAGTTTGTAACCCATACCTGGTCAAGCACGTCAAGAAATTAGAGAAAGTGCAAAGGATTGCGACAAGGTTAGTTCCAGAGCTATGGGGAATGTAGTACGAAGAAAGGTTAAAGGAAATCGGCCTGACAACACTGGAGGACAGGAGGGTTAGAGGAGACATGATAACGACATATAAAAAAACTGCGTGGAATATACAAGGTGGATAGAGACAGGATGTTCCCGAGAGGGGACACAGAAACAAGGGGTCACAATTGGAAGTTGAAGACTCAGATGAGTCAAAGGGATGTTAGGAAGTATTTCTTCAGCCATAGAGTTGTCAGGAAGTGAAGTAGTCTAGCAAGTGATGTAGTGGAGGCAGGAACCATACATAGCTTTAAGACGAGGTATGATCAAGCTAATGGAGCAGGGAGAGAGGGGACCCAATAGCGATCAGTGAAAAGTCGGGGCCAGGAGCTATGCCTCGACCCCTGCAACGACAACTAGGTGAGTACACACACACACATACACAGCTGATAATGTTAAGAGATAAATGAAACATTTGGGAAATACATCATAAGAATTACAAATGAGAAATATAATGTAGCAGAGAGATGAGACAGCTGAGACAAGTTCCATTCATCTCCTGTAACAGATCAATGGGGATATATTTAAAAAAAAAAGTGAACCCGGTTAAGAAATATTCGGAAATAGAAATATATTGTTGTCGGGAAGAATTATGAGCTAATTTTCTGATGTTCTTGGCCAGATATATAGCACAAATGTAATAAAGTAGATAGTATTGTAACTAGGTTACACCAATCGAAATAAGTCATTTTGACCTTTCTGGTTTATCTTAGGTAATTTATACATATGTTAAACTATGTATGATAATAGTACTTATGTGTATGTATACCTAAACAAACTTACAGACATACTTAGAGCATCGCTTATGCTAGTGTATCAAAGTTAGCCGGACTTGAGTCTTGGAGGTGAGGGGTACAGTGCTTGCACTCTGAAGGAGGAGGGGGGATATTGTAGTTTGGAGAGTAAACTGAACTGCAGTGCCAGTGCACCTCTGGCAAGACAGTGATGGAATGAGCGATGATGAAAGTGTTTCTTCTCCGGATCACCTGCCACAGTGAGAAACGACCAGTGGGTTGGAAAAAACCCACAGCGTTGACTTAAGACATCAGTGAACTAAATGTGGGCACCATAGAATCAAGTATGGGCATCACAGTGTCAAGTGTGGGCATCACAGTGTCAAGTGTGGGCATCACAGTGTTAAGTGTGGGCACCATAGTATCAAGTGTGGGCTCCATAGTAACAAGTGTGGGCACCATAGCATCACGTGTGGGCATCACAGTGTCAAGTGTGGGCACCATAGTATCAAGTGTGGGCACCATAGTATCAAGTGTGGGCACCATAGTATCACGTGTGGGCATCACAGTGTCAAATGTTGGCACCCTATTATTAAGTGTGGGCACCATTATCAAGTGTGGGCAACATAGTATCAAGTGTGGGCACCATAGTGTCAAGTGTGGGCATAATAGTATCAAGTGTGGGCACCATAGTATCAAGTGTGGGCACGACAGTATCAAGTGTGGGCACCATAGTATCAAGTGTGGGTACCATAGTATCAAGTGTAGGCACCATAGTATCAAGTGTGGGCACCATAGTATCAAGTGTGGGTACCATAGTATCAAGTGTGGACCAGTATAAGTTGGGCACCATAGTATCAAGTGTGGCACCATAGTATCAAGTTTGGGCACCAAGTATCAAGTGTGGGCACCATAGTATCAAGTGTGGGCACCATGTATCAAGTGTGGACCATAGTATCAAGTGTGGCACCATAGTATCAAGTGTAGGTACCATAGTATAAGTGTGGCACCATAGTATCAAGTGTGGGACCATGTATTAAGTGTGGACCATAGTATCAAGTGTGGCACCAAGTATCAAGTGTGGGCACCTTAGTATCAAGTGTTGGCACCATAGTATCAAGTGTGGGTACCATAGTATCAAGTGTAGGTACCATAGTATAAAGTGTGGGCACCATAGTATCAAGTGTGGGTACCATGGTATTAAGTGTATGTACCATAGTATCAAGTGTGGACACCATAGTATCAAGTGTGAGCACCTTAGTATCAAGTGTTGGCACCATAGTATCAAGTGTGGGCACCATAGTATCAAGTGTGGGCCTCACAGTGTCAAGAGTGGGCATCACAGTGTCAAGTGTGGGCACCCTAGTGTCAAGTGTGTGTTAACTCTATTTTCTTGGCTGCTTACGTTTGGGCAGTAGAATGGTAGCGTAGGTGCAGAGATACGGCCGATGACTAGACTCAGTTTATTAATGGCAAGGTGTAGGTATACACTGGTCAGAGCGTTAGGGGACCGGGAGCCAGCAAGGGTGAACTTGTTTCTGTGAGGTAGGCCGCCAGAGTGAGAGAGAATCATGGCTGACCAGCCCGACCTTGATAGGCCTATAGATGGCAGCACCGTAGTGTCGCGCAGTTTGAAAGAGCCTACGAATAGGCTGTTTACATCCGCTCGGCCACCTACCGCGTGTCGTCTCGACACGACAATACTGGCGGGCACGAAGGTGTAAACAAGCAAACAAGGTTACCCAGGGGAAACTGGCTTCCGGTCACCTGACATTTACAACAGGATATTGCCGGTGCAGGCCGAAAAAAAAAAACTCTCCCACTTCGTCGGGGAAGAGAAAATCGGCCTGCCCATACAGCTGGACGGAGGACAGAACAAGCCGATGCTGGCACTGGAACTAGAGTCTTCTATATACAGGTTGTCCACAGGGCCAGACGTCAACTTGACTGCACATCCATGAGCGCTGTAGCATCCTCACATCTGCAAACAATGACTGACAGTAGCATTTCCTAAGGTGTGACATTTAACTCAAAAGGGCGATACTGCCCTTGCCTTTATACAGGCCTTACAAGACACACTGGATGCACATACTCACAATAACATTATTTCCATGGAATTCATTATACTACGGGTACCCTCTAAGAATAAATTTTACGTATTTACATGGTGTTGTCCACCCTGACTCCATTATTTACTAACTATACAATGTGTGCGCATTAATCCCCATTTCTGCAAGCAAACAATTAGCGTAGCTAGCGTAGGAGTCGGACAAGTCAGTAGGTATGTCAATGTCACAGAAATGTACTGCTGTCCGGGGTCTCAGGCCATAAGTATGGAGCCTTACAGGGCTGTCATCTGTCGTAGTGGTAGTGGGTGAAGAACTAGACAGGTTGTCACTAGTTTGAGTCTGATTGTGGCTTTGCAATACCCGCGATTCCAGCTCTGCTTCAGCTTGCACATGATCAATATACTTCATGTGGTCAAGGTGAGCTTCTCTGATAGTTCCGGTAGCTATCTCCCTCACCTCGAACTTATTGCCACGGAGCTGTCGTAGGACACGGTAAGGACCGACAAACTTGGGGACAAGTTTATGCATACCAGGGGTCTGCGTCGGGTTGAGCAACATAACTTTGCAACCTGGTTCCACCTTACTTTCCTTAGCGTGGGCGTTGCGATCAGACGTGAACCTATCTGTGGCTTTTATTAGGTTCTCACGTACTCGCTGGAAGACAAGCTGTGTGGTCCGCATCTTAACTATACCAGTGTTATCGGTGTCATAGGTTGGACTAGGCAGAGCAAACAGGATTTCGTATGGTAAATGCTTATCATAGCCGTACAAGGCAAAATGGGGTGTCTCGCCAATCGAGCTGTTGAGGGAAGAGTTCAATGTACACAGAACATCTGGAATAGCCTCATCCCATGTAGTACAACTCGGATTAACGGTTACTCTGAGCACCTCCAGAACTTTGCGGTTTGTACGTTCAGCAAGACCATTACTCGCGGGATGGCGAGGAGCTACTGGTGCTTGGTGAATGTCAAACCTGGAACAAAGGTCCTTCATCTTGGCATTTATGAACTCCGACCCATTGTCTGACAGGAGAACACGTGGGCAGGTATGACGGAGAACGATATGCTCACGGAAAGCATTTGCGACTGTCTCGGCCGTCTTGTCAGGGATGGGTACTAACTCGCAGTACTGCGTCAAGTTATCTACCATTACAATCAGGTGTTTATTACCCTTCTCCGAGGTCGAGAAATTCGTCAACAGGTCGACAGAAGTTCTCTCCCAGGGCTCCTTTGTAATGGGATACTTCAGAATGGGATTGGGACCCGTGACAGTACCCTTGTGTTGTAAGCAAACGACACACTGGTGTACATACTTGGCAATTTCCGCTGCCATCTTAGGCCAGAAATATTTCATTCTAGCCTGTTTGATGCTGCGGTCCTTCCCGGGGTGCGCTGCGCCTGGGACATCGTGGATCGGACAGCACGAACTTCTCGCGTTGGAACACCACCTAGGATCCAATAAATTCAAACGCTGGGGTTACACTGTATTTTAAAAAAAGTGGATTAGGAAGGCTAAACGCGACTATGAAATTAAATTAACTAGGTAATCAAAGGCAATCCTAATGGGTTCTTTCAGATGTACAGGACATAGTTCAAGGGAAAAAATAGGCCCACTAAAAGCTTAGTCTGGACAGCTTTCACATAATAAGCAGGAAATGTGTTCTATTTTTAATAGTTATTTCTTTTCAGTTTTGACACAGGAGGATATAAATGATATCCCAGCTATCAATAACACTGGTCTGCATTTGGAGTGTTTTTAATTTTTATTTTTTATTCATGGTTGTGATCTTCCATATTCTTGGGCTGCTGATAGTAAATATCTAAACCATTTTGCTCTATCACGTGAGGATTTTGAATAAAATACAAATTAATGATAATAAAAAAATGTGATTTTCTAATAAATTGTTACTTTATTAAAATTAGTCAAGTAATCATGGAAAAGCACATTGTGTTAGTTTTAAGAACATATGAATTTTAAATCAACATGAATGTTACGCAGTGCGCTGCAGTAAAATATTTTATAAAAAAACGCTCCATACATAATGTCATTTTCCGAGTTTGTACTGGAACGAGACGTGTATTATTCCTGTCGCGGCAGAGTGGTGTTTAGTTCAATACGTGTAGGAAGGCGGCTGGGTGAAGTCGTCATGGGTAGGTGGTTTGTTAAGTTTTTTTTGTGTATACTATAGGTAATTTAGTGAGTAAATGCTCTCATGTTTTTTTAAGGCCCTAGTGTGTGCAAGGGTCTGTTTTGGAGAGTAACGTTTTAACTGTAGGCTAATTAGCCTGAAGAAAAGGAGGGGTTGTCATGGAGCCTCCCTGTTCTTTTATTCACTAGTAGCAGTGTGCTAGTGAGCTAATGTAAACTGGAGTTAAGGTGGTTTTGTAGTAGTTTGTAAGTTGTATATAAGTTACTTATTACATTATGTATATTTTTGTATAGGTGAGTTGTCCTTCCTCATATAATATTAATAATATATAATATGAGTACAAGCTGGCCCTAGAGTTGCTGTATTTTTCAGTGTAATTTAAATGCCCCTAGACAGCAGATTGAGCAGCCATTTAGGAGCCAGGACATTTTTATTTAAGTTACAATGTGGAAGTCATAACAAGGAATCAAATCAAATTATTTTAATAAAAAAATGTTCCAAATGGTTAGCCTATATACTGAATCAAAGGAAGGAGGACTGATTTAATTTTCGCTTGTGCTGTGCATCGAGACCATTACGTTTCAATGACCAGCAGTAATCTGCCCCCATGCTGATATTCCATTTGCCCTGGTATCGAGTTTCCATGGTCAAATATCCTGATGGAACCGCTTTCCTTGTTCCTCACTGTAGTCCAACACAATTTTTGGGAAAATAGTCAAGATTTGAGTGCAAAAAATGCATCTTCACGCTCATTCTACACCCAAGTTGTTGGAAACTTGAAATCAGGTCTTGGATCATTTTTTTCATATTCGAGGCAGCGCCTGTTTCCCAGGAAGTTGTGGACAATCTGCTTGAAATAAAACCAGGCATTCACCTTGACACCTGCTAATGCTTCATCAAAATGCTTATCCTTCATCAATTACCGAATCTCAGGGCCAACAAAGATTCCTGCCTTTAGTTTGCCTTCACTTATACGAGGAAACTTTGACTCCATGTACTTAAAAGCAGTTCCATTCTTGTTCAAGGCCTTCACAAAATTTTTCATAAGCCCTAATTTGATGTGGAGTGGTGGCAGCAGAATTTTCTTGGGGTCAACTAGTGGCACAGTTTTCACGTTGTGATTTCCGGGTAAGAAGCTGGTTCTTGGTGGCAAGTCTTTTTGTTCATAGTGCTGGCTGTCTTCCCTACTATCAGAAAGACACAGAAAACAGGGATACTTGGTGTATCCTCCTTGAAGAACTAGTAGGAGAGCAATAACTTTTATATCACCACAAATGAGAAAATTGTGATTCTGGTACTTGATTGCAGATATTAGTGTCTTCATATTTGCGTAAGTTTGCGACATTTAGACACTATGGCCAATTGGCACAGATGCAGCTGTGTTGCCATTGTAGAGAAGTACAGCCTTTAAACTTCTTTTAGAAGAATCAATGAAGAGTCTCCATTCATCTGCTTTGTATGACATCCCCATGTGTTCAATAAGGCCAGAAATATTTGAACAGAAAACTAAAAATTCCTCTTTTTCAAAGAACTGCGTGAATTCCGCTTCACGATGACGGTACCAAGCGAATGTTGTTCCAAGAGCTAGAAGCCTGTGTTCCTTCAGTCTAGAGCCAAGTAACTGTGCACTTTCTTTTGGAAGGTTAAGGTCTCTCACCAGGTCATTGAGGTCAACTTGGTTGAAGGGTTTGGCAGCGTCATTTGTTGGTGGTTCATAGTCTACTTCCATCTCCTTAGAATCACTGGTATCAGACTCTGATGAAATTTGCCATGTCTCAGGTGGCACAGGTACAGGAATATCTTCAGAGTGTGGAACAGCCTTATTGCTGAAGAAATATTTGGGTATATTATGCGATCTTTAGTCTTCTTGTTGAATCCAGCTACTTCAGTCATACAAAAGTAGCAGTCATCATGGTGGTTCATCTGCTCCCGCCATACCATTGGTACTCCAAAGGGCATCATTTAAGTTTTCCAACTGACCACATTTGGAGCTTTGTGTGGTGCAAATGGTGTGTCCTGGTCTCCAAGTTTGCAGCCAAAATAAGCAAAGTTGCAGCGCTTCAATGAAGGAGTAAAGAATAAATTGCCCGCAGACATAGCAAAATATGTCTGGTGAATTTGTGCAGCCTCTAGACATAATAATAATCTGAAAATAAAGAAAAATATATTAGATTTAACATTTAATTCAATATAAGGTAAGTATTTTAATTGGTAATATACCACTTTCTCATTTACTTATGTTATACGAAAAGAGAAAAGTAACGTTTCCGTATAACTTGACAACCTGATGTGATAGAGATGAATAAGAAACACAATGAATCACTATTTTCTAAATATATACAGAAAAAAGTTACCACAGAGTTAATAAAAAAATCATGCAGACCTGTGTAATTATTCAGGCCCTGAAGAAAATAAATTTAGTAATATTACAGTCACGAGGGATATGATTATCAAGCATTGAGACAAACTGAAACAATATATGTCACCGAGCCCAGACGAATTGTAATCAAGGGTAATTAAAGAATTTGAAGTGGGAACTTAGTCTGCCGCTAACGAGCGTTGTTTAACTCATAAATATAAACTTGTGCTGAGATGCGGAAGACAACTAACGTAATTCCTATATTTAAATCAGATTATAAGTCGATTTCATTACATTTATCATCCAAAGAGCCTGTCGACTATAGTAGGCAAATTATTAGAATCAGTTATAGCCGATATTATTAGAAGTTACTTTAATGAGCATAATTTGATTAATGAGACTCATCACGGTTTCACTAGACGTCGCTCCTGTCTAACATATTTACTATCTTTTTTTTTAATAAAGCATTTGAGGCAGTAGGCAACGATAAAGAATATGATGTAGTTTATTTGGTTTTCAGTAAAGTCTTTGATAGATTACATCACAAAAGTTTGTTAAGAAAAGTCGCAGCTCATGGTAAAGTTCTAACATGGATCGAGGCGTGGCTGACCAATAGGAGGGAGGCATGGCTGACCAATAGGAGGGAGGAATGGCTGACCAATAGGAGGGAGGCATGGCTGACCAATAGCAGGGAGACATGGCTGACCAATAGGAGGGAGGCATGGCTGACTAATAGGAAGCAGAGAGTTTGCATTAATGGGTCAAGTAAAACTGAGGACCGGTCACTAGTGGCGTTCCACAAGGATCAGTTTTGGGTCCATTTTTGTTCATGATTTACATTAATGACCTTGATGAATTAATAACGAGGGACATGAGTGAATTCGCTGATGGCACAAAATTAGGCCGAATAATAATTATGATGATGACCGCAATGAACTTCAGCAGGATTTAGACAAATTAAAATCATGATCTGAAAAGTAACAGATGCAGTTCTATATGGACAAGTGTAAAGTCCTAGTCCTTGGGAACGAGAATAACCCTCATAGTTATGAACTACGTGATGTAAAGCTCGATCATACAGAATCTGAAAAAGACTTGGGAGTCATGGTAAGCAGAAATCTGAAGCCAAAACAACAGTGCCTAAGTGTGCCCACAAACACTGCAGATTTCTCCCATCATAAGAAAATAAGAGGTGTCTTTATTGACTTTTTCTTCTTCTTGAGAGCTCTTCTCATCTCCAGCCCTTGTTTTCATGAAGAGGAATGCATCTACGTAACACAAACCTTCATACATCTTCAGTTTCTACCATTCTTCATCCCATACACACACAACCCGCACATATAAAAGAGAGGAGCTTACGACGACGTTTCGGCCCGACTTGGACCATTTACAAAGTCACACTAACACACAAAGACGGGGAAGGGTATTTATAGGCAGGCAGACAGGGAGGGTACCAGAGAGTGGGGTAATAATGGAGTAAGTAGTGGAAGTGGTAGTAGTAGTAATAGTAGTAGTGGAGACAGTCATGTTCTAGAGGAGCACTGCAATGAGGCTAGCGGCACGCAAGGGTGGGACGAAAACACAGAGGGAGGAAAGGCGAATAAAATAAAGGATAAATACAAGGCAAAAGAAAAGAAAGAAAGGAAAACCCATAGGAGAAAAAAGGAGAGGAGAGAAGAGATGAAAGGGAAGGAATCAGGTTAAGTCACGGGTGTTCTGAAGTTTAGAGCATTTAACAATGTAATGAGGCTCCTCTAGAATATGACTGTCTCCACTACTACTATTACTACTACTACCACTTCCACTACTTACTCCATTATTACCCCACTCTCTGGTACCCTCCCTGTCTGCCTGCCTAT
>WNWK01006585.1:82500-104002 GCA_009830355.1 Cherax destructor | reverse complement strand
TTTTCCCTAATTATGTCTTTGCGCCTAAACCTGTAGTCGGTCCTCACTCCTACGTCTGCCAACATCGTTGCCTCCAGCACTGAGACAGATAATAGGATTGCTCCCATTACCTCTCATGATATCGTCCAGACGGCTAACAATATCCTCCATCCCAGCCCCAGGAAAGCAAACCTCTGTCTCCTACTCCTATCAATCAAACAGAAAGCCCTATCCATGTACCTAACCTGACTGTCCCCAACAACAACAATGTTTTTACCTTCCTTTGTGTTGGATAATTTCATGAGTGAGAGGGGTTGGATTTGAGCGGGGATTGCTCATGAGTAAATAGAATTATCAAAGCTTATTTCTTGGGTAGCATTTAAGATTGGTTGAACAAATATCTTGTTAGTGGGATGGAATGTAGAAGAACCTGCCTAGTATGGGCCAACAGGCCTGCTGCAGTGTTTCTCCTTTCTTATGTTCTTATGAAAGAGAGAGAGAAGCGAGGAGGGAGGGAGAGATGAGTGGGAGTGAGAGGAGCAGGAGAAGAGAGGAAAATAGATGTGAGTAGATGGCGTATAAAGGAAAGGAAAGAAGAGACTGTTTCTCAATCTCTGTGCTGCTCTCTCTCTCTGTTTCTGTTCCCCTTCCCCCTCCTCCAGTCCCCCCTTCCCTACCCTTCCTTTCCTTCCATCCATCCACCTTCCCTCCTCCCTCCCCCATCCCCCTGCCAAACAACAAAGCCAGACATTAAGCCAGATTCAGGTGATAAGCCACCTGTCAGCAGACTTTATATCCGTCTCATTAGCATACAGTATACACTTGTTAGTATACCCGTAATGTCTGTTCTGTCTGAGCCTTCAGTATATCTTTGTCTGTGTGAGCCTTGAGTAATGTCTTTGTGTCTGTCTGAGCCTTCAGTAATGTCTTATCATACCAACTGTTCCAAGAATTTTGCCCTAGTTACCATACATCAGCATTAAAAATTTGAAGGCAATCGAAAGACTCATTCTCCAAATGTTGCACGGATTCCAACGATACCAAGTATTTTTTTAATAATTTAATATACCCACAGATATATCAGATCACTTTTTAGTTGTAGCTACAGTGAGAGTAAAAGGTAGATGGGATACAAGGAAAATAGAAGCAGTAAGTAAGTGAGAGGTGAAGGTTTAAAAACTAAAAGAGGAGGCACTTAGGGTAAGATATAAACAACTATTGGAGAATAGATGAGCTAGTGAGAGTATAGGCAATGGGGTTGAAGATGTATGGGGTAGGTTTAAGAATGTAGTGTTAGAGTGTTCAGCAGAAGTTTGTGGTTATAGGAAAGTGGATGTGGGAGGAAGAAGAGCGATTGGTAGAATGATGATGAAAAAAGAGTAGTAAGGAGAAAAAGTTAGCATATGAGAGGTTTTACAAACTAGAAGTGATGCAAGGAGGGTAGAGTATATGGAGAGAAAAAGAGAGGTTAAGAGAGTGGTGAAGCAATGTAAAAAGAGAGCAGATGAGAGAGTGGGTGAGATATTATCAACGAATTTTGTTGAAAATAAGAACAAGTTTTGGAGTGAGATTATTAAGTTGAGGAAGCCTAGGGAACAAATGAATTTGACAGTTAAAAATAGGAGAGGAGAGTTATTAAATGGAGAGTTAGAAGTATCGGGAAGATGGAGGGAATATTTTGAGGAATTTTGAATGTTGATGAAGACAGGAAGCTGTGATTTCCTGTATAGGGCAAGGAGGAATAACATCTTGTAGGAGTGAGGAAGAGCCAGTTGTAAGTGTGGGGAAGTTAGTGGGGCAGTGGCTTGGACTTCCAGCAAGCATGCATGAGCGTATTTGATAGGAGTGAATGGAGACAAATGGTTTTTAATACTTGACGTGCTGTTGGAGTGGAAGCAAAGTAACATTTATGAAGGGAGTCAGGGAAACCGGCAGGCTGGACTTGAGTCCTGGAGATGGGAAGTACAGTGTTTGCACTCTGAAGGAGGGTGTTAATGTTGCAGTTTTATAACTGTAGTGTAAGCACGCCTCTGGAAAGACAGTGATGGAGTGAATGATGATGAAAATTTTTCTTTTTCGGGCCACCCTTCCTTGGTGGGAAACGGCCGATGAGTTAATAAAATTAAATAAAATTTAATATACTAATATAAAGGGTAATATCCTGGCTGTAAGGGTAATATCCTGGCTGTAAGGGTAATATCCTGTCTGTAAGGGTAATATCCTGGCTGTAAGGGTAATATCCTGGCTGTAAGGGTAATATCCTGGCTGTAAGGGTAATATCCTAGCTGTAAGGGTAATATCCTTGCTGTAAGGGTTATATCCTGGCTGCAAGGGTAATATCGTGGCTGTAAGGGTAATATCCTGTCTGTAAGGATAATATCCTAGCTGTAAGGGTAATATCCTGGCTGTAAGGGTAATATCCTGGCTGTATGGGTAATATCCTGGCTGTAAGGGTAATATCCTTGCTGTAAGGGTTATATCCTAGCTGCAAGGGTAATATCATGGCTGTAAGTGTAATATCCTGGCTGTAAGGGTAATATCATGGCTGTAAGGGTAATATCCTGACTGTAAGGGCAATATCCTAGCTGTAAGGGTAATATCATGGCTGTAAGGGTAGTATCCTGGCTGTAAGGGTTATATCATGGCTGTAAGGGTAATATCCTGGCTGTAAGGGTAATATCGTGGCTGTAAGGGTAACATCCTGGTTGTAAGGGTAATATCCTGGCTGTAAAGGTAATATCCTGGCTGTAAGGGTAATATCCTGGTTGTAAGGGTAATATCCTGGCTGTAAAGGTAATATCCTGGCTGTAAGGGTAATATCCTGGTTGTAAGGGTAATATCCTGGCTGTAAAGGTAATATCCTGGCTGTAAGGGTAATATCATGGCTGTAAGGGTAATATCCTGACTGTAAGGGTAATATCTTAACTGTAGGGATAATATCCTGGCTGTAAGGGTAATATCGTGGCTGTAAGGGTAATATCGTGGCTGTAAGGGTAATATCCTAGCTGTAAGGGTAATATCCAGGTTGTAAGGGTAATTTCCTGGCTTTAAGGGTAATATCCTAGTTGTAAGGGTAATATCGTGGCTGTAAAGGTAATATCGTAACTGTAAGGGTAATATCCTGGCTGTAAGGATAATATCGTGGCTGTAAGAGTAATATCGTGGCTGTAAGGGTAATATCGTGGTTGTAAGGGTAATATCGTGGCTTTAAGAGTAATATCGTGGCTGTAAGGGTAATATCGTGGCTGTAAGGGTAATATTGTGGCTGTAAGGGTAATATCATGGCTGTAAGGGTAATATCCTGGCTGTAAGGGTAATTTCGTGGCTGTAAGGTAATATCCTGGCTTTAAGGGTAATATCGTGGCTGTAAAGGTAATATCCTTGCTGTAAGGGTAATATCCTGGCTGTAAGGGTAATGTCGTGGCTGTAAGGGTAATATCGTGGCTGTAAGGGTAATATCGTGGCTGTAAGGGTAATATCGTGGCTGTAGGAATACGGGGGGTAATATCGCTTGCTGTAAGGGTAATATCCTGGCTGTAAGGGAATATCGTGGCTGTAAGGTATATCGTGGCTGTAAGGGTAATATCGTATGTGCTGTGGTATATCCTGCTGTAAGGGTAATATCGTGGCTGTAAGGGTAATATCGTGGCTGTAAGGGTAATATCGTGGCTGTAAGGGTAATATCGTGGCTGTAAGGGTAATATCGTGGCTGTAAGGGTAATATCGTGGCTGTAAGGGTAATATCGTAGGATTGTAAGGGTAATTGTGGCTGTAAGTATCGTGGCTGTAAGGGTAATATCGTGGCTGTAAGGGTAATATCGTGGCTGTAAGGGTAATATCTGGCTGTAAGGGTAATATCGTGGCTGTAAGGGTAATATCCTGGCTGTAAGGGTAATATCGTTGCTGTAAAGGTAATATCGTGGCTGTAAGGGTAATATCGTGGCTGTAAGGGTAATATCCTGGCTGTAAGAGTAATATCGTGGCTGTAAGGGTAATATCGTGGCTGTAAGGGTAATATCGTGGATGTAAGGGTAATATGTGGCTGTAAGGGTAATATCGTGGCTGTAAGAGTAATATCGTGGCTGTAAGGGTAATATCGTGGCTGTAAGGGTAATATCGTCGCTGTAAGAGTAATATCGTGGCTGTAAGGGTAATATCGTGGCTGTAAGGGTAATATCGTGGCTGTAAGGTAATATCGTGCTGTAAGGGAATATCGTGGCTGTAAGGTAATATCGTGGCTATTTAAGGGTAATATCGTGGCTGTAAGAGTAATATCGTGGCTGTAAGGGTAATATCGTGGCTGTAAGGGTAATATCGTGGCTGTAAGGGTAATATCGTCGCTGTAAGAGTAATATCGTGGCTGAAAGGTAATATTGTGGCTGTAAGGGTAATATTGTGGCTGTAAGGGTAATATCGTGGCTGTAAGGGTAATATCGTGGCTGTAAGAGTAATATCGTGACTGTAATGGTAATATCGTGGCTGTAAGGGTAATATCGTGGCTGTAGGGTAATATCCTGGCTGTAAGGTAATATCCTGTCTGTAAGGGTAATATCCTGCCTGCAAGAGTAATATCCTGGTTGTTAGGCTGTAAGGGTAATATCGTGGCTGTAAGGGTAATATCGAGCTGTAAGGTTAATATCGTGGCTGTAAGGGTAATATCGTGGCTGTAAGGGTAATATCGTGGCTGTAAAGGTAAAATCCTGGAATCAGCTTTTAAATATAGATGCCAATTAGAAGCATCACTGATATGAGGCTCACATCACGCCACATAAGGTCAAGAACAGCACCTTAAGCAGAACTTAGTGAAGACGAAGTCTTGCTGTGTTTGGTGAGTCTTCATCACCTGGGCTGCAGCTTCTCGCGTCTTCTACCACAGTTACCCATAATAAACTTAATTACTGTAGGTAAGTTCGTGGTATAAGTATAACAAAAGTATTAATCAGAAAAGTTTGTTGTATGTCTAACAAAAGACTTTATCAAGCAAGATTCCCTCTGAAAGAGAGAAGGAAACAGTGAGAAGAAGGTGGGCCGTGTTAACAGTGGGGGTCCCTCAAGCATCAGTACTGGCCACATTATTGTTTATCATTTGCATATATTATGTGCCAGAGGGAATGAATATCCACACGAACACGCTTGCGCAAATAAGATGTCAAAATTATTGAAGCCATGTGAGAAATAAACGGATGAATAGATGGTGTAGGAAGCTGGCTCAATACTCGTTCATTCATTGGTTTTCACTGAGCGTCGTTCATTGCAACTTACTCTGAGTTAATTATATAAGTAGTGAGTTCAGGGAACTGAGCTATGGATCTGTAACACACACACACACACACACACACAAACACACACACACACACACACACAAACACACACACAAACACACACACACAAACACACACACACACACACATACACACACACACACACATACACACACACACACACACAAACACACACACACACACATACACACACACACACACATATACACACACACACACAACACACACACACACACACACACACACACACACACACACACACACACACACACACACACACAAGTGCAAAGGTTTGCGACAAGGTTAGTTCCACAACTCAGGGGTCTGTCCTATGAAGAAAGGTTGAGGGAAATAGGACTAACAACACTGGAGGAAAGAAGGGTCAGAGGAGACATGATAACGACATACAAAATACTGCGGGGAATAGACAAGGTAGACAGTGACAGGATGTTCCAGAGAGGGAACACAGAAACAAGGGGACACAAATGGAAGCTGAAGACTCAGATGAGTCAAAGGGATGTTAGGAAGCATTTTTTCAGCCACAGAGTAGTCAGGAAGTGGAATAGTCTAGAGAAAGATATAGTGGAGGCAGGAACCATACACAGTTTTAAGACGAGGTATGATAAAGCTCATGGAGCAGGGAGAGCAGAGACCCAGTAGCGGACAGCGAAGAGGAGGGGCCAGGAGTTGAGTCTCGACCCCTTCAACCATAATTAGGTGAGTACAATTAGGTGAGTACACATACACACACACACACACACACACACACACACACACACACACACACACACACAGGATGTTCCAGAGATGGGACACAGCAACAAGGGGCCACAATTGGAAGTTGAAGACTCAGATGAACCACAGGGATGTTAGGAAGTATTTCTTCAGTCACAGAGTGGTCGGGAAGTGGAATAGTCTGGGAAGTGATGTAGTGGAGGCAGGATCCATACATAGCTTTGAGAAGAGGTATGCTAAAGCAGAAGAGTAACCTATTAGCGGCCAGTGAAGAGGCGAGGCCAGGAGCTGTGAGTCGACCTCTGCAACCACAACTAGGTGAGTACAGACACACAAGTGACATGGTAATGAGGAAATTCTGAGTGAGAGGAAAAAGCTTTTATCTAAGTCCTGATGGTGGCTAAGTTTGGTGTAAAGTCCTGATGGTGGCTAAGTTTGGTGTAAAGCTTGAGGGAGGGAGGGTAGGGGGGAGGGTGGGAAGGAGGGCAGGAGGGATGGTTGGAGGGAGGGTAGGAGGGTATATGGGAGGGAGTGTGGGAGGAACGGGGAGTTGCTGAAGAAGTCGTATCTGTGGTTAATGGAGCGATTTTTCCTTCACAAACTGTTCCTTTAACTCTCTGGTGTTTGAGAGAGAATTATTTTGGTATCGAATGGGAATAGAGATGCTCTCTCTCTCTCTCTCTCTCTCTCTCTCTCTCTCTCTCTCTCTCTCTCTCTCTCTCTCTCTCTCTCTCTCTCTCTCTCTCTCTCTCTCTCTCTCTCTCTCTCTCTCTCTCTCTCTCTCTCTCTCTCTCTCTCTCTCTCTCTCTCTCTCTCTCTCTCTCTCTCTCTCTCTCTCTCTCTCTTTATCTGCCTACCTATCTGCATGTTAACCATCTTCATAACACAATCTTCCTCTCGTTTATCAACACTTCATTCATGCTTCTGTTTCCTTTCATCATTTTTTTTCCTATTTTCCTCTTCTACCTACTCATTTACTCATTTATCCTATGTCCACAACCCCTTTCTTTAGCCCCTTCTCTCTAACTCGACCACCGCCAAGGAGTGGGAGGAGGGAAATGGGGAACGTAAGCATTCGTTCACTTTCTGGGAACATTTTTTAAGCCTTGTGAAGTAAAATCCATGATTAGGCCTAGTCTGGTGAAAGACTATAAGTTTTTCTGGGGGAAAATTAAATTCCGTAGGCTGTGCATTGAATTTTTGATAAGCCTGTAAGACAATTCCTCAGTCACAAATGTCTCCGAGGAACCAATGTCAGTGTGAACGATTCTGTTTATGTCGTAATTAAAAACAGAAGAAATAATTGTGTGAGAACCATCGCAAAACATTTTTAAAAACTTGAGCGAACTCATGAATGTTGTGTTGATCTTGCCAGAATAACAACTGAATGTTGTGTTGATCTTGCCAGAATAACAACTGAATGTTGTGTTGATCTTGCCAGAATAACAACTGAATGTTGTGTTGATCTTGCCAGAATAACAACAGAATGTTGTGTTGATCTTGCCAGAATAACAACAGAATGTTGTGTTGATCTTGACAGAAAAACAACTGAATGTTGTGTTGATCTTGCCAGAATAACAACTGAATGTTGTGTTGATCTTGCCAGAATAACAACTGAATGTTGTGTTGATCTTGCCAGAATAACAACTGAATGTTGTGTTGATCTTGCCAGAATAACAACTGAATGTTGTGTTGATCTTGCCAGAATAAACTGAATGTTTGTGTCTTGCCAGAATAACAACTGAATGTTGTGTTGATCTTGCCAGAATAACAACTGAATGTTGTGTTGATCTTGCCAGAATAACAACTGAATGTTGTGTTGATCTTGCCAGAATAACAACTGAATGTTGTGTTGATCTTGCCAGAATAACAACTGAATGTTGTGTTGATCTTGCCAGAATAACAACTGAATGTTGTGTTGATCTTGCCAGAATAACAACTGAATGTTGTGTTGATCTTGCCAGAATAACAACTGAATGTTGTGTTGATCTTGCCAGAATAACAACTGAATGTTGTGTTGATCTTGCCAGAATAACAACTGAATGTTGTGTTGATCTTGCCAGAATAACAACTGAATGTTGTGTTGATCTTGCCAGAATAACAACTGAATGTTGTGTTGATCTTGCCAGAATAACAACTGAATGTTGTGTTGATCTTGCCAGAATAACAACTGAATGTTGTGTTGATCTTGCCAGAATAACAACTGAATGTTGTGTTGATCTTGCCAGAATAACAACGAATGTTGTGTTGATCTTGCCAGAATAACAACTGAATGTTGTGTTGATCTGCCAGAATAAAACTGAATGTTGTGTTGATCTTCAGAATAACAACTGAATGTTGTGTTGATCTTGCCAGAATAACAACTGAATGTTGTGTTGATCTTGCCAGAATAACAACTGAATGTTGTGTTGATCTTGCCAGAATAACAACTGAATGTTGTGTTGATCTTGCCAGAATAACAACTGAATGTTGTGTTGATCTTGCCAGAATAACAACTGAATGTTGTGTTGATCTTGCCAGAATAACAACTGAATGTTGTGTTGATCTTGCCAGAATAACAACTGAATGTTGTGTTGATCTTGCAGAATAACAACTGAATGCTTGTGTTGATCTTGCCAGAATAACAACTGTATGTTGTGTTGATCTTGCCAGAATAACAACTGAATGTTGTGTTGATCTTGACAGAATAACAACTGAATGTTGTGTTGATCTTGCCAGAATAACAACTGAATGTTGTGTTGATCTTGCCAGAATAACAACTGAATGTTGGCAGTCATTATCGTACCCAGTAGCTTGAACTTTGAGTAGTAGTATTACATGAATGTCTCTGCTTGTTCCATTATTCTTTCCCTCAAAGGAAGGTTCCTTGACGCTGGTGAGGGGCTCTTGATCTAGGGAATTGGATCTGTACTCCAGTTCCCTCAATTGAGCCTGAATACATTCCATCCCCCTCCCCCACACAGGTGCTGTACAATATTACGGGTTTAGCGCTCCCCCCACCATTTAATAATAATATTAATAATAATAATAATCCATTATTCCTTGGACAACTATTGCAAATAATATTTTCCAACTGACAGACAACATCCCAGTGAACACTGAGGAATGATGATGATGGTAGGAACACTGAGGAATGATGATGATGATGGTAGGAACACTGAGGAATGATGATGATGATGGTAGGAACACTGAGGAATGATGATGATGGTAGGAACACTGAGGAATGATGATGATGGTAGGAACACTGAGGGAATGATGATGATGATGGTAGGAACACTGAGGAATGATGATGATGATGGTAGGAACACTGAGGAAGATGATGATGATGGTAGGAACACTGAGGAATGATGATGATGATGGTAGGAACACTGAGGAATGATGATGATGGTAGGAACACTGAGGAATGATGATGATGGTAGGAACACTGAGGAATGATGATGATGATGGTAGGAACACTGAGGAATGATGATGATGATGGTAGGAACACTGAGGAATGATGATGATGGTAGGAACACTGAGGAATGATGATGATGGTAGGAACACTGAGGAATGATGATGATGGTAGGAACACTGAGGAATGATGATGATGGTAGGAACACTGAGGAATGATGATGATGGTAGGAACACTGAGGATGGTGATGATGGTAGGAACACTGAGGAATGATGATGATGATGGTAGGAACACTGAGGAATGATGATGATGATGGTAGGAACACTGGGGAATGATGATGATGATGGTAGGAACACTGAGGAATGATGATGATGATGGTAGGAACACTGAGGAATGATGATGATGATGGTAGGAACACTGAGGATGGTGATGATGGTAGGAACACTGAGGAATGATGATGATGATGGTAGGAACACTGAGGATGGTGATGATGGTAGGAACACTGAGGAATGATGATGATGGTAGGAACACTGAGGAATGATGATGATGTTAGGAACACTGAGGAATGATGATGATGGTAGGAACACTGAGGAATGATGATGATGGTAGGAACACTGAGAAATGATGATGATGGTAGGAACACTGAGAAATGATGATGATGGTAGGAACACTGAGGAATGATGATGATGGTAGGAACACTGAGGAATGATGATGATGATGATGGTAGGAAGACTGAGGAATGATGATGATGGTAGGAACACTGAGAAATGATGATGATAGTAGGAACACTGAGGATGATGATGAAGGTAGGAACACTGAGGAATGATGATGATGGTAGGAACACTGAGGAATGATGATGATGGTAGGAACACTGATGAATGATGATGATGGTAGGAACACTGAGAAATGATGATAATGGTAGGAACACTGAGAAAAAAAAATAACGTTGCATGTTTATTGTTGTTAATCAAATGTTACAGTAAAACGTAGATATAACGGATTTGCAAGGATAAAGGGAAATGATGTCCATTTTAAACGTAATTGGTTGCAATGAAGTGGCCGACGCAGGTGACTAGGCTTCTCCACCGAGACAGTCGACTCTGTCAACTGCATCGACACAATTATCATAAACAGTCAAAATAAACTAATACAGTTCAGTGAGGTTATTTTTTAACTAAATTTATTCTTTTACTTTTGTATAAGATCAAAGATGTGTTTTGTAAGCTTGTATAATTCTCGTTGGGGTTAACAATAGGAAAGATTTGCGGAGTCTGCTGAGAAATATTATCATAGCCTCGCTTGACCTTTTTTTTTATAGTTCCTCTTTAAACGTCGCTGTGAATCGGCTTCTGGTGACTTTTATATGAGAAGAGAAATTTAATCATGGGTAACTGAATGAGTCAATTTTGAACTAAATCTTCATGTTAGTTTTCAACATGAGTGTCAACGTTGTATATTTCTCGCGTATTTATGTTCTGGAAATGTGAACTGATAATGAACACTTGGCTTCACTATTTAACAGTGTAGCTTTAAATATCACTCACAACGAATTTATAAAGACATTTATAACAAGAGTTGAAAAAGAAAGGAGATTTGGGGGATGGAAATTACACTGGACTTATTTTGAAAGTAATCTGACGGTTAGTTTTTATTATGAGTCATGCGTCAAGGGGAATTTTGAGTGAAGGAATGAAAACCATGACTGTACTCAGACAGTGAGACAGGTAGCACCAGTAGTGAAGACAGACAGGTCCTAGACTTGGTTACTCTCGCCCGACCGCACAAACACCCCACAGTCCGCTGTATCGAGGTCACTACCGGCCACCTTCAAGCAGCGGACTCAACGTTGCCTTGTCCGGCCAAATATCTTTTTCTATTATATCTGACATCCATTGTATAGGGGTTCGTTATATCAAGGTTTAACTGCATTTTTATCTTTCTCACATTAATGTATATATTATTAATTAACTAGGTTAATAGTGAAAAATGACAAGAAGATGCAATGAGGCTAGCTAGCTATACACGTATATCAACACAGCACTGTCATGTGTAATACTGGTGGCACAGCACTGTCATGTCTAATACTGGTGGCACAGCACTGTCATGTGTAATTCTGGTGGCACAGCACTGTCATGTGTAATACTGGTGGCACAACACTGCCATGTGTAATACTGGTGGCACAGCACTGTCATGTGTAATACTGGTGGCACAGTACTGTCATGTGTAATACTTGTGGCACAGCACTGTCATGTGTAATACTGGTGGCACAGCACTGTCATGTGTAATACTGGTGGCACAGCACTGTCAGGTGTAATACTGGTGGCACAGCACTGTCAGGTGTAATAGTGGTGGCACAGCACTGTCAGGTGTAATAGTGGTGGCACAGCACTGTCAGGTGTAATACTGGTGGCACAGCACTGTCAGGTGTAATACTGGTGGCACAGCACTGTCATGTGTAATACTGGTGGCACAGCACTGTCATGTGTAATACTGGTGGCACAGACTCGCGAAGTGTTCATAAACAATTACCAAGTTTCTCTCTTCGTTTTTAAAGCATTCATGTTTGGCAAGTTCACTGATAATATTAACCTGTACAAAGTTATACAAGACTGTTGATGGTGTACACCTTGAGTCAAAACACCTGATCTGTAACCTCTTCTTCCACTTAAAGAGAAAGGGTATTACAATCCCAAGTCTTGAGAAGCTTAAGCTAGCAAAGTTTCTCATAATTTGTGGCAAAGTAAATAACACAGATTACAAAGGGCCAAGGTGGGTCCTACCAAAATTGTTTGACAGAAGCAAGTGTCTCCCGTGATGTGTACCAAGTTGCTGCTGCAAATGCAACATTTGTCTGCTCTAACTGCAATATGCGAGTCTACAATTTTAACACAAGCTCGCACTGATCAGCCGACA
This sequence comes from Cherax destructor, assembly GCA_009830355.1. Taxonomy (NCBI): domain Eukaryota; kingdom Metazoa; phylum Arthropoda; class Malacostraca; order Decapoda; family Parastacidae; genus Cherax; species Cherax destructor. Next base: position 91,702 of record WNWK01006585.1, on the reverse strand, counting down.
CGTCGACGATTGTCGTATGAGCACCAAGTACGTCTTGCTTTTCTTACCTTTAAATCTCAGCGCATGAATAATTTATGTGCTAAATTATATTTGCCAATTTTCACAAAAATATCTCAAACTTTAGCTGTATAAGTTCGTTCATTGTAGAGCACATAAATGTTAAAACGACACTGTTTTTTTTTATTAACACATAGGCCGTTTCCCACCAAGACAGGGTGGCCCGAAAAAGAAAAACTTTCATCATCCTTCACTCCATCACTGTCTTGCCAGAGGCATACTTACACTACAGTTATAAAACTCCAACATTAACACCCCTCCTTCAGAGTGCAGACACTGTACTTCTCACCTCCAGGAATCAAGTCCGGCCTGCCGGTTTGCCTGAATCCCTTCATAAATGTTACCTTGCTCACACTCCAACAGCAAGTCAAGTCTTAAAAACCATTTGACTCCATTTGCTCCTATCTAACACGCTCACGCACGTTTGCTGAAAGTCCAAGCCCCTCGCACACAAAACCTCCTTTACCCCCTCCCTCCAACATCTCCTATGCCGACCCCTACCCCGCCTTCCCTCCACTAAAGATTTATACATTCTCGAAGTCATCCTATTTCGTTTCACCCTCTCTACATGTCCAAACCACCTCAACAACCCCTCCTCAGCTCTCTGGATAACAGTTTTGATAATCCCGCACCTCCTCCTAATTTCCAAACTACGGATTTTCTGCATTATATTCACACCACACATTGCCCTCAGACATGACATCTCTACTGTCTCCTCCAGTCTTCACCTTGTTGCAACATTCACAACCCATGCTTCACACCCATACAAGAGTGTTGGTATAACTATACTCTCAAACATTTCCCTCTTTGCTTTCATGGATAAAGTTCTTTGTCTCCACAGACTCCTCAATGCACCACTCACCTTTTTCCTCTAGTCAATTCTGTGATTCACCTCATCCTTCATAGACCCATCTGCTGACACGTCCGCTCCTAAATATCTGAACACATTCACCTCCTCCATACTCTCTCCCTCCAATATGATATCCAATCTTCCGTTACCTATTTTTTTTGTTATCCTCATCACCTTTCTCTTTCCTATATTCACTTTTAATTTCCTTCTTTTACATACCCTACCAAACTCATCCACCAAACTCTGCAACTTATCTTCAGAATCTACATGAAATATAATGTTGTCTGTTTTATACTATACTTTTCTTTCATATGAAGCTTAGTTCACGTAAGTACCTAATTTAACTTGAATAGTATGTACTTTACAATACTGATGAACACTAGGCTATGCTAAAGTTTAAAACAAGCCAATTATTTAATCAGATGACTTGCAAAAGACAAATATTCTTTTACAGAAATAAATTTCACTAACCTTTATTTACTATTATAGCAAGCCTAAGGTAAGAACAATATAATGTTGGTCATAATGATCAAGTATGAATCAACTACATGTGTGAAAGTAATAGGTGTTCCTGGCCTAATATTTGCAACCCTCCCTATTCCTCTTCGACTCCCTTTCCTTTCCCACATCTTCCTTCACATAACACAAGAATGAAGGACCACTACAGTAGACCTGTTGATCATCCTTGGCAGACCCGGTTTACAACCAACAACTGCTTCTAATGTATCTGTCTAACCTGTATTTGAGGGTACCCAAAATTTTTGGCTCACTGAAACTACAATGGAGTTTGTTCCACTCGTTCACAATTCTATTGCCGAGCAAGTGATTTCTTACACTTTTCTTAAATCTTAATTTGTTTAACTTTAATCCATTGCTGCAGTTAAATGTTTTCAACATTCTTTATGTTCTTCATTTATTTTTGTTTTCCATTTGTACACTTCAATCATATGTCTCCTAATTCTACGTCTTTCAAGTGTGTGCAGATTCAGCCTAGCTTCATTGGAAATATTTTTTGATATTGGAGATGAACGTCATCCTTCTCCGTATATTTTCTGCGCATTTGTGTCCATTCTGTAATATGGAGACCATAAGTGTGCAACAATCTAAATGAGGCCTTACCAAGGATATATACTGATGGAGTATAATCTGAGGACTTCTATCATTTATTCTTTTTGATATAAGGCCAAGAATCCTATTGACTATTGCGAACACTTATGCTATTCAGAACCCCTAAACCTTTTTCACATTCAATTTGACCAAGTTCTACAAAATTTAACTAATAAATGCCATAGATATTTTCTTTTCCCAGTACTAGAACCTTACACTTGTCTGCATTGAACTGCATCTGCCACTATTCCGATCATAACATCAACCAATACAGGTCATCCCGTAGAACTCGTGTCCTCATTAGAAATTATTTGATGAGTATTAGTATAATTGACAAACTTAATTATGTCGCTGTATATTAGCTCATCAATGTCGTTGATGTATATTGTGAAAAACAATTGTCCCAACACTGATCCCTGTGGCACACCATTTGTAACGGGTCCCCATTCTGATTTCCTTCCACTTATACAAACTATGGCCTATCGGTCGGCCATGCCACAGTCCGGGAGATAATTTCTCCTCCAATACTTTGTCCTGCTACTTTCTTAATCAGTCTCTTTTGTGCAACTTTATCAAAGATCTTACGAGACTATATACATTAAAACACATTATCATAATCTCTCGCCTCGAATACCTTAGTGAAAAGGTTAAATTCGTAAGGCCAGGACGTCTCTTTGTAAATCCTTTCTGAGATTCATTGACGAATTTAGGTGGTTTTGAATTACATCAGCATTTATTAAGTCTATTAATTTTCCCACGACTTAGGTTAGACTGACTGGTTTATAATTTGAAGCTACAGAGGTTTTATTAATGAGTATCACGTTTGTCGTTTTTCCACTTGTACGGAGTAATACCCGTTTGTATTAATCTGTTGAAGAGACTAGTCAATGCCTTGCTAAATCTCTCCTTACATTCTTTTAACCCTCGCGAAAACAGCTCATCAGGGCCCAATGACTTGTTTGCTTCAGTGTATCAAGATGTTTGAGGACAATGTCGCTAGTCACTTTGACATTGCTTAATTTATTTTCGTTCAGATCTATTTAAATATTAATATCTGAGACTCCGTTTGTATCCCCTTGAGTAAAAACAGTGGAAATAAATATTGAAAATGATGCAATTTTTTTGTCACTAACAGTAAACTGACCTGAGTTACTGTACATTTAAATGGTCTATCTTTTCCCTAATCAGTACCTATATATATACCTGAAAAAAAAAAACTTTTTAGGCTTGGCTTTGATTCCCTCACAACCTTAATTTCTTATTCTCTTTTTTTCTTTCCTTATTATTTTTTTATTTCTTTCTTAAAGACCTCTCTTTATACCCTAGAAACCAAGGGATATTTAAGTCTCTCTCTCTTTCTCTGCTCTTTTATTTACACAAGAGTTATTACAGGGTTAGGTTAAGAGTTCCTACCTTTATTTACATGCAAAGAGCTGTTACCTGCCTCAGCTCATTTGAAAGCCTTTTTAATGCTGAGACACAAATGGGGAATACGATGAGTTGGAGTCATCTGTGGACCAGACTTCATTTAGTCAGCTCACTTTATTTCATCGATGTGATCATTTTGTATGAACATATCCCAGACTCGAGTCATTCTAGGAAGGAACAGTTCAAATGAAGTGATGTTCATGAGAAGGGAACAGCCAGAGTGTAGTTGCTGTGTGTTGCGCATGATGGTGTTGCTCCAGTATTACCATCATGGTGTGTGTTGCGCATGATGGTGTTGCTCCAGTATTACCATCATGGTGTGTGTTGCGCATGATGGTGTAGCTCCAGTATTACCATCATGGTGCCTCGAGACCATCATCATCTGTATTGTCTCAGAAGCAAATGTGACCTGCCATCGTTATCGCCAGAGGGATTAGTACCAAACTTGCACACGAAAATCACTCCCTATGAAAGCAAAAGACTCGACAGGAGATGCAACATTCCCCCAATAAAAAGCAGGGGCGCCACGAGTTCACTGAGAGACAACACAGTAAGTGTCAGGGGTCCAAGACTTTTCAACTGCCTCCAAGCATTCATAAAGGGGATTATCAATAGACCCCTGGCTGTCTTCAAGAAGGCACTGGACAGGCACCTAAAGTCAGTACCTGACCAACCGGGCTGTGGTTCATACGTCAGTTTGCGTGCGGCCAGCAGTAACAGCCTGGTTGATCAGACCCTGATCCACCACGAGGCCTGGTCTCAGACCGGGCCGCGAGGACGTTGACACCCTCTTCAGGTATACTCCAGGCTGATATAGCTGTAAGCTGGTGATTGATTTAACTAAGAGCAGCTGGCATTTCCTCTCTTCGATAAGATATGTTAGAGTATAGTCGTCCGCATATTCATGGGATTTTGGGATGAGTTGAAGAAGGTAATTGATGTAGACATTCCATAACAATGGCCCAAATACACTTGTGTAGAACAGAGGTTGTCTGTAGGTTTATGACTGATTAGGTTAGTGATCCTTCTCAAGTCAGTCATGAAATTTAGCCCAGGGCTTGCCACACCATCCTAGTTACCTGAATTAATTCTACGTACCTCTATCTCTCACAGTGGGCAGTGTGACATGATAGACAGTTGCAATTGTAGGTCTCTGGTGAAGGTGGTGACACGCCTTTTCACGTGGGCCCCAAGATATGAATGCATTCAATACTCTGGAGTTACTTACGTGGGAGGGTGATAAGTCGTGGTACACCTACAATACTTGTGTGAGTCACGTGTAACTGGTCCAGTAGTGAGAGTTCCTTCATCGAGGTGAAATGTAATTCGAGCTGTGAATCTTAACGAATAGTATTTCACTGCACAAGGCCTACGGGTAAGTCACCTGTTTCCCTCACTGGGTAGGCGCGCAGCCAGTTCCTGCCTTCCCGTGCCTGCCAGTTCCTGCCTTCCCGTGCCTGCCAGTTCCTGCCTTCCCGTGCCTGCCAGTTCCTGCCTTCCCGTGCCTGCCAGTTCCTGCCTTCCCGTGCCTGCCAGTTCCTGCCTTCCCGTGCCTGCCAGTTCCTGCCTTCCCGTGCCTGCCAGTTCCTGCCTTCCCGTGCCTTCCAGTTCCTGCCTTCCCGTGCCTGCCAGTTCCTGCCTTCCCGTGCCTGCCAGTTCCTGCCTTCCCGTGCCTTCCAGTTCCTGCCTTCCCGTGCCTGCCAGTTCCTGCCTTCCCGTGCCTGCCAGTTCCTGCCTTCCCGTGCCTGCCAGTTCCTGCCTTCCCGTGCCTGCCAGTTCCTGCCTTCCCGTGCCTGCCAGTTCCTGCCTTCCGTGCCTGCCAGTTCCTGCCTTCCCGTGCCTGCCAGTTCCTGCCTTCCCGTGCCTGCCAGTTCCTGCCTTCCCGTGCCTGCCAGTTCCTGCCTTCCCGTGCCTTCCAGTTCCTGCCTTCCCGTGCCTGCCAGTTCCTGCCTTCCCGTGCCTGCCAGTTCCTGCCTTCCGTGCCTGCCAGTTCCTGCCTTCCCGTGCCTGCCAGTTCCTGCCTTCCCGTGCCTGCCAGTTTCTGCCTTCCCGTGCCTTCCAGTTCCTGCCTTCCCGTGCCTGCCAGTTCCTGCCTTCCGTGCCTGCCAGTTCCTGCCTTCCCGTGCCTGCCAGTTCCTGCCTTCCGTGCCTGCCAGTTCCTGCCTTCCCGTGCCTGCCAGTTCCTGCCTTCCCGTGCCTGCCAGTTCCTGCCTTCCCGTGCCTGCCAGTTCCTGCCTTCCCGTGCCTTCCAGTTCCTGCCTTCCCGTGCCTTCCAGTTCCTGCCTTCCGTGCCTGCCAGTTCCTGCCTTCCGTGCCTGCCAGTTCCTGCCTTCCCGTGCCTGCCAGTTCCTGCCTTCCCGTGCCTTCCAGTTCCTGCCTTCCCGTGCCTGCCAGTTCCTGCCTTCCCGTGCCTGCCAGTTCCTGCCTTCCCGTGCCTGCCAGTTCCTGCCTTCCCGTGCCTGCAGTTCCTGCCTTCCCGTGCCTGCAGTTCCTGCCTTCCGTGCCTGCCAGTTCCTGCCTTCCGTGCCTGCCAGTTCCTGCCTTCCGTGCCTTCCAGTTCCTGCCTTCCCGTGCCTGCCAGTTCCTGCCTTCCCGTGCCTGCCAGTTCCTGCCTTCCGTGCCTGCCAGTTCCTGCCTTCCCGTGCCTGCCAGTTCCTGCCTTCCCGTGCCTGCCAGTTCCTGCCTTCCGTGCCTTCCAGTTCCTGCCTTCCCGTGCCTTCCAGTTCCTGCCTTCCCGTGCCTGCCAGTTCCTGCCTTCCCGTGCCTGCCAGTTCCTGCCTTCCCGTGCCTTCCAGTTCCTGCCTTCCCGTGCCTTCCAGTTCCTGCCTTCCCGTGCCTGCCAGTTCCTGCCTTCCCGTGCCTGCCAGTTCCTGCCTTCCCGTGCCTGCCAGTTCCTGCCTTCCCGTGCCTGCCAGTTCCTGCCTTCCCGTGCCTGCCAGTTCCTGCCTTCCCGTGCCTGCCAGTTCCTGCCTTCCCGTGCCTGCCAGTTCCTGCCTTCCCGTGCCTGCCAGTTCCTGCCTTCCGTGCCTGCCAGTTCCTGCCTTCCCGTGCCTGCCAGTTCCTGCCTTCCCGTGCCTGCCAGTTCCTGCCTTCCCGTGCCTTCCAGTTCCTGCCTTCCCGTGCCTGCCAGTTCCTGCCTTCCCGTGCCTGCCAGTTCCTGCCTTCCCGTGCCTTCCAGTTCCTGCCTTCCCGTGCCTGCCAGTTCCTGCCTTCCCGTGCCTGCCAGTTCCTGCCTTCCGTGCCTGCCAGTTCCTGCCTTCCCGTGCCTGCCAGTTCCTGCCTTCCCGTGCCTGCCAGTTCCTGCCTTCCCGTGCCTTCCAGTTCCTGCCTGCCCGTGCCTGCCAGTTCCTGCCTTCCCGTGCCTGCCAGTTCCTGCCTTCCCGTGCCTTCCAGTTCCTGCCTTCCCGTGCCTGCCAGTTCCTGCCTTCCCGTGCCTGCCAGTTCCTGCCTTCCCGTGCCTGCCAGTTCCTGCCTTCCCGTGCCTGCCAGTTCCTGCCTTCCCGTGCCTGCCAGTTCCTGCCTTCCCGTGCCTTCCAGTTCCTGCCTTCCCGTGCCTGCCAGTTCCTGCCTTCCCGTGCCTGCCAGTTCCTGCCTTCCCGTGCCTGCCAGTTCCTGCCTTCCCGTGCCTGCCAGTTCCTGCCTTCCCGTGCCTGCCAGTTCCTGCCTTCCCGTGCCTGCCAGTTCCTGCCTTCCCGTGCCTGCCAGTTCCTGCCTTCCCGTGCCTGCCAGTTCCTGCCTTCCCGTGCCTGCCAGTTCCTGCCTTCCCGTGCCTGCCAGTTCCTGCCTTCCCGTGCCTTCCAGTTCCTGCCTTCCCGTGCCTGCCAGTTCCTGCCTTCCCGTGCCTGCCAGTTCCTGCCTTCCCTGATCTGCCTTCCGTGCCAGTTCCTGCCTTCCCGTGCCTGCCAGTTCCTGCCTTCCCGTGCCTTCCAGTTCCTGCCTTCCCGTGCCTGCCAGTTCCTGCCTTCCCGTGCCTGCCAGTTCCTGCCTTCCCGTGCCTGATAGTTCCTGCCTTCCGTGCCTGCCAGTTCCTGCCTTCCCGTGCCTGCCAGTTCCTGCCTTCCCGTGCCTTCCAGTTCCTGCCTTCCCGTGCCTGCCAGTTCCTGCCTTCCCGTGCCTGCCAGTTCCTGCCTTCCCGTGCCTGCCAGTTCCTGCCTTCCGTGCCTGCCAGTTCCTGCCTTCCCGTGCCTTCCAGTTCCTGCCTTCCCGTGCCTGCCAGTTCCTGCCTTCCCGTGCCTGCCAGTTCCTGCCTTCCGTGCCTTCCAGTTCCTGCCTTCCCGTGCCTGCCAGTTCCTGCCTTCCCGTGCCTTCCAGTTCCTGCCTTCCCGTGCCTGCCAGTTCCTGCCTTCCCGTGCCTGCCAGTTCCTGCCTTCCCGTGCCTGCCAGTTCCTGCCTTCCGTGCCGCAGTTCCTGCCTTCGTGCCCCAGTTCCTGCCTTCCCGTGCCTGCCAGTTCCTGCCTTCCCGTGCCTTCCAGTTCCTGCCTTCCCGTGCCTGCCAGTTCCTGCCTTCCCGTGCCTGCCAGTTCCTGCCTTCCCGTGCCTGCCAGTTCCTGCCTTCCCGTGCCTGCCAGTTCCTGCCTTCCCGTGCCTGCCAGTTCCTGCCTTCCCGTGCCTGCCAGTTCCTGCCTTCCCGTGCCTGCCAGTCAAACTGGCTTTCAGAATACCTACGGCCAATTATGTAGAATGTGAGTTGTGTAGTTTACTAAGCTAAATTAAATGTGTCTGTGGCTTCGTTACAGATTAAGTCTTAGGAAGAGAAGGTTTGTAAAGTCTGGAAATTCGAACGAGATTTTCCACAACACTTTCGTTTGGAACACTGGCACTGATGGAGTGTCTTGTTGACTCTGTCCCTTCGAGAACTACTCTTAGGGATCTACCTTGAAGGTAATCATTAAGAAGGTGTAGTGCAGAGCCGGCGACTCATAGTTCTTGCAATTTTACCAACAATCCTTGGTGCCATTCTCGGTCGAAGGCACCAGCAATATCCAGTGCTGTTCTTGGATTCATCCAGTGACTGGTGCCACTTAGTGGAGAGGATCTTTCTCTTTCTCTCCCTCTCTCTCTCTCTTTCTCTCTCTCTTTCTCTCTCTCTCTCTTTCTCTCTCTCTCTCTCCCTCCTTTTCTTCATTCGTTCACTATCTACCCTCTTTATCTCACCATTTTTACCATCCTCTCTCCCTTGTTTTCCTTCCTTTATCTTTCTCTCTCCCCTCCTTTTCTTCCTCTCTCCCCTCTTTATCTTACCCTCTCCTCTTCTTATCTTCCTCTCTCCCCTCTTCATCTTCCTCTCTCCATCAGTAATACATTTTAGTTATAAAAATATCAAACGTCAATATATTGCTTATAAAACCAGATCTAAGAAGAGAAGAATCCGGGGATAACCCTGGGGTGGTCATTAATAATGACCTTGTAGGAGTCATCAATAATGACCTTGCAGGAGTCATCAATAAAGACCTTGCAAGAGTCATCAATAATGAATTTGCAAGAGTCATCAATAATGACCTTGCAGGAGTCAGGAACAATGACCTTGTAGAAGTCATGAATAATGACCTTGTAGGAGTCATCAATAATGCCCTTGCAGGAGTCATGAATAATGACCTTGCAGGAGTCAACAATAATGACCTTGTAGGAGTCATCAATAATGAGCTTGCAGGAGTCATCACTGATGACCTTGCGGGAGTCATCAATAATGCCCTTGCAGGAGTCATCAATAATGCCCTTGCAGGAATCAACAATGATGACCTTGTAGGATTCATCAATAAT